>CM069154.1:37668834-37718834 GCA_035221665.1 Okamejei kenojei
GCTGATAAACTGGATACATTTAAAACAGGAGGATACACAAGCAGCTGGACACAGGTAGGGATCTGGCAGTAATTGTTTGTTATTGGTAGGAATTAATGTGGTCACATAGATTATCAGAAGAGCATCACTCTGGGAATAGAGCTGAGAAGAGCAATGGGAACATCTACATGTCAATTTTAACCTGAACGCACTGAAGCAGGTAAGATTTACCAATTGTGTAGGAAGGAACTGCAGATGCTGGATTACATCGAATATGGACACAAAATGCTGGAGGAACTCAATGGGGGACAGACAGCATCTCTGGATAGAAGGAATGGGTGACATTTTGGGTCGAGTCTGAAGAACGATCTCAACCTGAAATGTTACCCATTCCTTCTGTCCGGAGATGCTGAGGTACTCCAGCATTGTGTGTCTATCTATGATTTATCGATTGATGCATATTTACTTTTTATAATTGTTGACTCTTTAATGTATATACTATCAATGATAAATTATCCACATCTAATTTTGAGCAATACTGACATTTCCAATCAACAAAAAAAAAGCTTATTTTATGTCAGACTAATGCAAAAATTAAAAAATGAATTTTACTAGCACAGTCAAAAACTTAGTGTATAATGAATGGGCCTCTCGATCAAATTTGTTCTACTATTTAATGAGATCATGGTTGTTCAATCTGTAACCTCAATTCTGAACTTCCCATAAACTGTATAACTTTTCACCATCTGCTTATCAAGTATCTATCACTGCTTTAAATATACAAAGGTTCTGCTTTTTCGAAGAAGTGAATTCTAAGAATTCAGAATTTGCTTGGGGGAAAAAAAGACATTTCTCATGTCTTTAAAAGCTGATCCCTCAGTGTTATACAATGAGTGCTTATTCAATAGTCTTCCACAAGAGCAAACATCCTCTCCACATGGACTTATCAAGACCCCTTCAGGTTCAATCAAGTCATATTTTCATAGAGGGATGTCGTGTGGAAACAGGCCCTTCTGCCCAACTCGCCCACACTGGCCAACATGTCCCAGCTACACCAATCCCACCTGCCTGCGCTTGGTCCATTCCTTCTAAACCTGTCCGATTCATGTACCTGTCTGACTGTTTCTTAAACGTTGGGGTAGTCCCAGCCTCAATTACCTCATCTGGCAGCTTGTTACCCCTCAGATTCCTTTTAAATGTTTTCCCCTCAACCTTGAACCTATGTCCTTTGGTCCTCAATTCCCCTACTCTGGACAAGGAACATCTACCCCATCTATTTCTCTCATAATCTTTTGCACCTCTCTAAGATCACCCCTCATCCTCCTGCGCTCCAAGGAATACAGACCCAGCCTACTCAACCTATGTTCGGTGCTGGCTCAAAGGGCCAAATGCCCTCCTCCTGCACCTATTTTCTATGTTTCTATGTTTTCTGTCTAGTACTGGCAACATCCTTGCAAATCTTCTCGGAACCCTTTCAAGCATGACAATATCTTTCCTATAATATGGTGCCCTTTACTGAACACAATATTCTAAATGTGGTCTAACCAACATTTTATATGCAATTTGACCTCCCAACTTCTATACTCAATACTCTGAGGAACTGATGAAGGCAAATGTGTCAAAAGCCCTTTTAACCACCTTATCTACCTGCGACTCGACCTTCAAGAAACCATGCACCTGCACTCCTAGATTTTACCTCTGCTCTACATCACTCCGCAAAGGCCGACCATTCACTGTGTAGGTTTTAACTCCGTTGTTAACTGTTTTTAACCCTATTGATGCAACACATTTGTTCCATTTATTAAACTAATAAACATTAAATGTGTTTTAATATCCTTAAATAAGGAGTCCATTCCTGTACATAGTATTTCAGACGTGGTCTCACCAACGTGCTACAGAAGTGATACCATCTCACTATTTTTGTATTTAATTCTTTCAATGAAAGATAACATTCTGTTGGCTTTTCTAATTACTTGCGCCATCTACATTATTAACATTTTACAAGTCATTAATCTACAGGTATCCTAAAGGTATCAGCTGAATTTAAAACACCCAGCAATTTCATGATGATCATTGCTACATCACGGAATCTGGTTCTTTACATCCAACGGGATCCCACTACTGGCCACATCTTCCCATCTCCACCCCTTTCTGCTTTCTGCAGAGACCATTCCCTCTGCAACTCCCTGGACATCTCGTCCCTTCCCACCCAAACCACCCGCTCCCCAGGTACTTTCCCCTGCAGCAGCAGGAGTTGCAACACCTGTCCCTTTACCTCCCCCTTCGACTCCATCCAAGAACCCCAACAGTCTTTTCAGGTGAGGCAGAGGTTCACTTGCACCTCCTCCAACCTTATCTAATGTTTTCGCTGTTCCAGGTGTCAACTTCTGCATATCGGCGGGACCAAGCGCAGGCTCGGCGATCGTTTCACTGAACACCTCCCCTCAGTCCGCCTTAACCTACCTGATCTCCTGGTTGCTCAGCACTTTAACTTCACCTCCCATTCCCGATCTGACCTTTCTTGTCCTGGATCTCCTCCATTGTCAGATGGAGGCCCAACTCAAATAGGAGGAACAGCACCTCATATTTCGCTTGTATGAACATTAACTTCTCTAACTTCAAATAGCCCTTGCCTTCCCTCTCTCTCCATCCCCTCCCTCTTCCCAGTTCTCCCACCAGTGTTTCTGTCTCCGATTACATTTTATCGCTGTTCCGCCCCCTCCCCTGACATCAGTCTGAAGAAGGGTCTCAACCCGAAACATCACCCATTCCTTCTCTCCATAGAACGCTGCCTGTCCCGCTGAGTTATTCCAGCTTTTTTTGTTAACCTGGTTGTTTAGATTGCTATTTCATGAGGAAAGTAATAAAGTCCCTAGTCACCAGCCATGACTCCCAGTCTGAATTAAAGAGGGCCTTGACCCGAAATATCACCTATTCCTTTTCTCCCGAGATGCTGTCTGACCCGCTGAGTAACTTCAGCTATTTGTGTCTATCTTGATGTAAACCAGTTGCAGTTCCTTCCTGCACAGCCCTGTGTTAACGGCAGACAATACCTCATAGCCATGGTTGATGCAACAGTTAAGTGAAGGCAAATTTCTCTCCACTTTGTTTTTGCTCAAGTTGATTTCATTAACATGAGGGACTTTTAAAGGGAAAAGGTCAAGCGATCATGATATCACGGAGCACGTCCCACCCACACTGACTCACAGAGAGACAAGACATCACAATAAGTTTATAAACTGGATAAATTTAAAGCAGGCTAGACAGGGGAAGGGAAGAGCCATCAATTGTAAATAGTTGTTTGTTCTTTGTAGGACTGACACCATCAGAAGAGCATCAGCCTCGCAATGGAGTTGAGGAATGGAATCATCTACATGTCAATTTTAGCCTGAACTTGCTGAAGCGGTAAGTTCCACTGAGTTATGCATATTTACTTTTAATAATTGCTGAATTGTTAATGCTATAATGTCAATGATAAATTATCTGCCCCAAATTTTGAGCAATACTGACATTTCAAGTCAATAAATTCTAAGAATAAACATGGAAACAGGTTAAGGGCCTGTCCCACTTATGTGTCTTTGGCACGCAAATTACGCGACCTCGTAGTCGCGTTGAGGCGCACGGGCATCACTGAGAAGCACGGAGGGGTGTGTAGTTGTGCGCGACATCGCGCGGGGCTCTGAAATTTTTGTAGTGAACGAAATCTTGTTCGCCGGTCCCGCTGAGTTACTCCTGCATTTTGTGTCTATCTTCAAAAGACGTCACGGGCTCCAGACGGCTGTGCGGGCGCTTGAAATCATGCGCAACCTTCGCGGAACCGTCGCGGCTCAACGCGACCATGAGGTCGCGTAATTAGCGTGCCAAGGGACACATAAGTGGGACAGGGGCTTTAGAGTCTCCCATCAAAAGCTCTCCATCAATGTTCAATAGTGCCTAATTGACAGAGCTAAGTGCAGCAGGTGAGGCAACAAGGTTTACCACAGTTAAGCTAAGACAAATTTTGTTCCACTTTTAGTTCTTGCTCAAATTGACTTGCATCAAACGGAGGGAGTTTTAACAGGCAATGTCATGCCTTGACATCACAAGACAATACCTGCCCATACAGTGTTACTCACTGAGAGACAAGGAGTCACAATAAGTATGTAAACGGCATTAATGTAAAGCAGGAGGCTGCACAGCCAGGTTAAGTCCAGGCGTGGGAAACTGCATCATTTGTGAACAGTTGTCTGTTCTTTGTAGGAGTGTGTATGTTTGTGGTCAACTAGAGAATCCAACGTGCAATGCTTTGGGAATAGAGTTGAGAAATAGATTTTTGGTCCACCGATGTAGGTTTGGGAATGTCGCAGTGAGCAATGGTGACATGTAGTGCTTGTGGAGGTAGGATGGGATTGTAGAAATTAAGGGACATGATAAGCCATTCTGCTACTTGTGTCAATGTTGAACAGAAAGACTTAAGTTCTTAAAGGTGTAGTTGCACAAATGAGCTTTTGACCTGGGCTAGTAGAGCTGCGAGTTTAAATCGTGCAGGGAAGTCAGCTCATGCTTAAATAGCCAGACAAGGTGTCTACTCTTAAATGGTGTCATTATCAGAGGCAATTAATACAAATGCTATACAATCACAATGGGAGAAACTGGATTTTATTTAAGAAAAATGCTAAATTGTAATTGTAATTAATTTATTAGCCAAGTATGTAAAAATATACAAGGAATTTGATCTGACATACAGTCATACCAAAAAAGCAACAAGGCACACAACGACATAAAAATTAACATAAACATCCACCACAGCGCACTGTGATGGAAGGCAATAACACATTAACTTCTTCCCTACTTTTCTCCCATGGTCGGGCAGTCGAACCCTCCGCAGTCAGGGTGATCGAAGCTCCTGTGGTGATCGTGACGGTCAAAGCTCCTGCGGTTGGAGCTCCCGAAGTCGATCCCTGACAAAGGGGATTGCCAGCGAGCTCCACGATGTTAGGCCGCAGTGCAGACGGAAATACTAAAAGGTTTCCCCCACCCCGCAAATAATACAAAACTAAAGATACACTAAAACATACATTTAACTACAGACTAAAAACAACAAAAGAAGAGGACGAGACAGACTGTTGGGGTTGCTGCCATTGTACGGAGATTGAGAAATAATGTTGGGTGTCCTTGAAGCACAAATAACCAAGCAAAACGGGCCCCTTGTTCTGTTGAGGGATAGCAGCTAAAGGGAATTTGGCTGGAATGAAACTAGTTATTTGGTTAACAAACAAATCATTGAATGCCATAGACACAAAATGTTGAAGTAACTCAGTGGGTCAGGCAGCATCTCTGGGAAGAAGGAATGGGTGATGTTTCAGGCCGACCCTTTTTCAGATTTTACCCACAAGTAGGTCAAGCCTGGTGAAGTGTTGTCCTGAGTGGAAAGGGAAGGGATCCCACAGGAGATTCTTGACTTGCCTTCATTTCTATCCCAGCAGTTCCCAAGACTAACTCAGTGTAAAGTAAACTCAGGGATATTGAGTTTACACCAATCAGTTCATGTTCATGTAATAGCACAAATAGGCCATTCAGCCTATCAAGGCCCAAGGGGATCTGGCATTATATTGAACAGATTCTAAAATGATCAAATCAAAGCTTGTATTGGGGTTTTAAATAATCTCAAAATATGTCACAGGCAATAAAACAGTCGGAAACTGGCTAAAATCTAAATGTATTTATTTAACTAGGCTGTTGACAGAATTTGACAGATGGTGGTTAAATGTTTTTAAGTTCTTCTGAATATTGATTAAGTTTAAAGAATTATATTAAAATTTAACTTCAGGAAACAGAAAATATCTTGACATACAGATCTTAAGATTTGTCTGTGCAGGACTAATTATGCACAGTGTAGATGCCACATTGGTTCCAACATAGTAACATTTGAAAATGTTTGTAAGACTCCAGCTGCCATATTGATCAGGAAATGCTGCTGTTGTACTTCCCATTAAAATGGAGCAAAATGCCCCAAACCCTCCTCTGATACAGATGGACATGTTTAGCATGGGGAAGCAAACCATCCAGCCCACACAATACCACTTGAAGAACTCATCAATAATGTGCAGGTTGATTCTTAACTGATATCCACAACTATAATTGTGCAATTGTAAAATACATTCCATTTAGCAATAGTTTAAGGTCATAAAAGGCCATAAGTATTAGGAGCAGAATTAGGCCTTCTGGCCCGTCATGTCTACTAAACCATTCAATCATGGCTGATCGACCTCTCCATCTTAACCCCATACTCCTGCCTTCTCCCCATAACCCCATGACACCCGTACTAATCAAGAATCTATCTATCTCTGCCTTAAAAATATACATTGACTTGGCCTCCACAAACTTCTCTGGCAGATTTCACTTTCAAATAAACAGCAAATGATAGATGGACTGAATGGCCTCACCTACATCGCATGATTGCCGGACTCTCAACAGGATTTCAAGGCAGAAACGAAAATCAGAAATGGGTGACCTACTTCAATAAGGAGCTGACAATTGAGTTGGCAAAAGTTAAAATATGGAAGTCCTGTATTTTTGGGAAGGGGAAGTTGGGTTGAGAGATTGGATAATTTCTAATTTCTAAATCGAACATGTATTTGTCACAGACTGAATGTTCAAGAAGGAACTGCAGATGCTGGAAAATCGAAGGTAGACAAAAGGCTGGAGAAACTCAGCGGGTGCGGCAGCATCTATGGAGCGAAGAAAATATGCAACGTTTCGAGTCTGAAGAAGGGTTTCGGCCCGAAACGTTGCCTATTTCCTTTGCTCCATAGATGCTGCCACACCCGCTGAGTTTCTCCAGCCTTTTGTCTGCCACAGAAGTCGGATCTCGACCCGAAACGTCACCTATTCCTTTTCTCCAGAGATAGGCTGTCTGACCCGTTGAATTACTCCAGCTTTTTGAGTTTATCTTTGGATTAAACCAGCATCTGCAGTTCATTCCTACACATGCATTTGCCATGTAAATAAATGCAATAGCAGCTGCTTGAGGCAATCTGTGAATCTCAAGACGTTCAACCGATTATTTGAATCTTGTTTATGTTAAATTTGAATCAATACTGCCACTTTTCCAGGTTGTTGCCAGTCAATTAATTATAAATGGAAATTAGCCGACACTACCTCAGGAGTGAACTTTGTTGGCCATACAAACAATGGGGCCTTCCTAACACATCAACAACTTGAAGACTTGCAAACGGTATGTCCCACACATCGCTCCTATCCTTTGGACCTCCTTGGCCTATTCTCCTCCTTCCTCTTCATGACATCCCTCACCAATCGCTCCATCCACCCCACCCCCCACCTCCACTAATCCAGCACTCTCTCGAGCTTCATGCTAAATTCCTCAATCTCACTACATAGGCCCATGATTCAACAATGGAGGTTCCAACCGTCAACTTTCCCTCTCAACCTGTCCACTTACACAAGCTCTAAGCAAACCCCCTCTCCTATTCATTGTCCATTATATTTAAGGACATCCCATCTGAGCACCTTTCCCCACCAGCAATCTCAACCCCCACTCATAATCATCATTTAATTGAATGTGACATGACTTGACCCTGAGTCCTATTTGGGTCCACTGGTGCTGCCCTGCTGCCCTCTGGTCCCTGGAGTTGATTCACAAAGTTAAGTCCACTGTCAAGCAGAAGCCTGGATCTCGGTTGCTACTGAGATTTGGAACAGCAAACCAAGAACTGAGCAGTGAGCTGTGAGCAGTGGCAGTGGTTGTGTATCTGGCTCATTAGAGTGCAATAGGATTTGTTGGCAATCTTCATGTTAGGTAGTATTTGGGAAAACTGTCCTTGATTTGTTCTGAAAAAGTTTAATAAATAAGTGAAAGCTATTGACTAATTGGTCTTGACAATAAAATAAATCGAGAAAGAGTTTCTCGGCCTGGTGGGGCTGGCCTTGCTGATCCCTGAGAATTAGCATAGACTTCATTTGGCTTTGGCTCTGCCATTTAAGCTCATATATTATCTTGCAAAGCTCCTCTTGGAACTGTGGACTTGGTGCCCCTGACAACAACATCCCTGCACCTTCTGTGAGACTCCAAAGGTCTCATTAGCTCATGGTCTCGGCATCTGTAGCCGCTCTGTTTAGCATTCATTGTCTTTGCCACCAGAAGCAATTACAGGGTTGAATGGTTTCCCACAATTGGGAGTTGCCTCTTCCTGTCTCTGGATGAGACCATTAATATTTTTATGCCATTTTAGTTTCCACAGATTTGAAGCAGTGACGATTATCAAGAGGTAATTGGGTAGCTGTTTCCAATAGCGATATGGTCAAAATTAGTAAGTATTAAACCACAAAGGCAAGTATATTACTTATGAGGCAGAGAGCCCAAGCTCCATTTATACTTAATCAGACAGCAACGTATAGTTCATTTGAAAACATGCCATCAACTGGTCCCCACTGTCAGGCTGGATGTTATTCACAGGTACCGTGTCTATATATTGACATCAAGTACCACACTTGCTGCAGTCCAGGCTCTTGTACACAGGTTGGTTTTACTTCATTGGCATTGAGAAGGACCCATTCCATGCATTTCCTCCAACTTGCTGCAATGGTGTATGTTGCGGATGAGTGGTGTTGATTATGTTTCTGCAGTAACACGATGACGCAGCATCATGCAGATATGTGTGCGCAAAGAAACACCATCTTTGCCTTCCCAATTCATGCAATTGAGTGAACTATCTAGCTCTGAGATGCTAGTGGCAACTCATGCCAGAAGTAATCTTGCTCTCCAGGTGCAATCAGCTATTTATCAGAGGCAACGGTCATCTACTCTCAGCGCAGAGAAAGGCAATGGCACTCTAGACAGTTCAATCGCAATAGTCCATTACCCTAGAGGTCTATCCTTTTCCAGAGGACATCTTCGTTCTATTGGGTGATGGTCCTGTTCACATCTTGTCATTTGACTTGCAAGAGGCATGTTGTTGACCAATGTAGATTATAGCATTAACAGAGATGGTACTGTACATTGTGTGAAGTGGTTATATCTTCTCGTGTGGGACATGGCCTGGCAATTTATGTGGCACAAATTTGTCTGCTATTTATCTGCTATTCACCTGCTATTTGTCTTTCCAACCCTGAATGTTGATGAGTTTAAACCATACATACACACTGGATTCTTTATTATCTGAGGAGCTGCAGCAAAATCCTAGATCTTACCGAATGAACGTGGACAGCCTAATTGATCAAGCAACTAAGATGGTCGGACCCAGGACAATACCCTGATACCCTGATACGAAACATCAGCAGAGAAAGAGAGATAGCAAATCTGCAGTTGCTATTATCCTTTCCAGATCTGCCTTGATGTCAAAGACAGTCAATTTCATCTAACCTGTAGAATTCAGCACATTTGTTAGTTACTGGACCAAAGCAGAGAGAATGCAAAATGAACATGTTACCTGTGAGTAAATACTACAATCCGACAGACAGAATCTGCTACTCCTTAACGCTGGACATCTCTGCTTCCTTTCGGAAACTGACCTTTCGGGTCGAGACCCTTCTTCAGACTGATGTCAGGTGAGTGGGTGGGACAGAGATAGAATGTAGTCAGAGACAGTAAACTGGGAGGGGGAAGGGGATGGAGACAGAGAGGGGAAAGGAAGGACAAGAATGTGGGAAAGTGGATCCAGTGATCCACCGTGCTGGAGATTTTCTGATGTTTGATTTGTTTATTATATTTGAGTTTCTATCAAAGTTGAAACTTGAACTCCATCAAGGTTGAAGTTGAACTCCATCAAGGTTGAAGTTACACTGGCAAAAGTTATCTGCTTGGGTTCAAATGAGCTTGGATAACTAGAGTATTGTCGGAAGTTACTGTTAAGGTTCTGCAGGATGGGAGGACAAATCAATCAGTGATGTATGAGACTTGAGCTTTCTCTTCAACACAAACAAGTGAAGTGTGTTCAATTCCATTTCATTATTTTACTCTGTCACCAAGTACAAGGGCATTGATATTTGCGTTTCTGAACTCCATCAGGATCAACATCCAGATGTTGACACTTCTTGGCTTCTGCTGGCTACTTCCTGCAACAGGTTGACCTTTACCTTGACAACTGGCCTTCATCTGGTATGACTGGTGTGTGTTCCAGCAGGGAAATAGGTTTAACAATGTTACAGCATAAAGCACTCCTGTTGTCGATGCAATATGGTGACTGCTCTTTAGCATGGGTTTGATTTACACCTTCACTTCCGGGAATATTCCGCAATGGTGTTAGGATCCCACTCAAATGTGGCTCAATGTCACAGTCTTACAACGCTGAAGCAAGCTTTTCCAAGAGCTACGAGCCCATGCCAACCATCAAACATCCATTTGCACTAAACGTGAACTAATCCTATTTATTGTTTCCATATTTCAACAACACACCCCAGATTTCACCATTCACCTGCGCACCAGGAGAACCACCTTTAGTGGCAAATTAACCTACCAACCCACATGTCCTTGGGACACGAAAGGAAGCAGATACAATGTGCACATGGAATATGCAAACTCCAACATCAAAGGACAGGATGAAGCTCTGTTCACTGGTGTTAGTAGGCAGTAGCTCTATTAACTGGATCACGTTGAGTGGATGACTGGTCATGGAATGTCACTTATAAACAAAAATGCGTCCATAGATTTTGGAACTACATTTTGTGTCTGTGTTGTTCAGGATCTCTAGGGCAAGGTAATTTTGTTTTCCAAATGAGCACAAGGCCAACAATAACTCAAAACCACTATAACTTTGCCCCAAACCACTGTCAGATCTGTTTGGGACATAGGATCATCCTTGAGACTCAGCATCATGTTTTTTTATCCAGGACTCATCAGGTTTTTTTACCTAGTTTCACGTGCCAATGACAATGGTACTAGGGCTGACTGCATCCTGAATTTTTCCTGGGAAGTGGAATATGTGTTGCAAGGGCCATGGCTTAACAACAGCATCTGTGCTTATAGTCAAAATCCTGCTTCTTCTTCTGTAGTCATTATTGGAGAGAGCTGAATCACAGAAGGTGGTACATTTCGGGAGCTTGAAGTGGGTGATAGTTCTCATCCATGGGAATATCAATGTCATCCTTTCATTCGTAACCAAATAATTATCTGTATTGGCTTAATAATCATTATCTGGGAATACTTCAAGTTATCCGATTTGTGCATGACAGTCTCTAAGGATAAATCTGGGATAGAGTCTGGCCAGGAATGATAATTCAAATAATCTTAGAGCATTGTGCCTTGAAAAGAGAGCTTTGAAATTGTACAGAAACAGGTCTGTATTCACCAGTACAGCATCCGTGCGCAGTGACACTTCACATCTACCACTTGTGGTGTATGTAACCTGTACAAGGCCAGGCATAGCTTTGATGACAGATATGGAGTGGTCCATAAGCATATTCTCAATATGTTTCTAGGTCCTGGTTACGGGATCAGCCTGATCCCCAGGTATCTGATTCCTGATCAGAAGATCAATTGGCAATTGTGTCTTTTCTGCCAGATTTGTTCCCAAGCCAAATCTGGTCTTTGAATCTCTAATCCATGGTTGTGAGTTCATTCTGGTCTCTGGGCTTGAATCTCTGCTCCTTGATGGGGGGCATCACCTGCAGTGTTAACTTGCGTTTCTATTTTCTAGGATGTTGCCTTATCAGCTGCATATTTCCAGCATTTTCTGTTTTCTTTTATAATATCATTTATCTTGCCCTTGATTGAAAGTCTAGTCTGGTCCCTTCCTAGTCTCATCCATAGCTTCTGTTTGGATCCAACATCAGGTAAGTTCTGAGTCAGCTTTTGGTCATATGCTTGGCTTCAGAATGCTTGTGTTCCCATGCTTGGTCTTCAGAAGTAAGTCTTCTCTTCTTCTCCTAATTTAGCAGGGAATCTTGCGGTGACCACATCAGCCATTGTTAATGTGTGTGACAGGCCAAAGAATACTCATGGGATGTAAAGGAAATGTGGCATCCCATATCAAAAATATAGGAACAGACAATTTTCCTTTCAGATATGGGTTGTTCCATTGCATCTTTTCCTTTTGGCAATCTAAAGGATTCACCCCATTTCAGATAAACAACCAAAGATACCCTGGCAACAGCCTCAATGCATACATGGGAATGTTGAGATAATGTGCAAACTAGTAATGAATTTTGGACTGACCAAACTTTAATCCATTCAGCTTCCAAAACAACTGAAGCAAGGGTCTCGACCCAAAACGTCACCTATTCCTTTTCTCCAGAGATACTGTTTGAATCCCAACGTTTTGTGTCTATCTGCAGCACAGATGTGTTCTGGGAGCCTGCAAAAGATCCGATAGAAAACCCATAAAATAGAGGACAGAGGTCCAGCAACGTTCTGGGAAACATGAGAAGCAGAAATTCTGCTGCATTGTCAAGGCCATCTGAGATTGGCCATAGAGTTTGTCTGCAATAGAAACAAATATAGTATTTCAAGACATCAATGCCCTTGATTCCATTCGACAGAAACATTCCAGTCCAATCTGAAAGGTGTTCACTTGTCCTTAGTGTCCAGACAGAGGAACTGATCAAAAGGCACCTGACGAAATAAAGGACAGATGTCCAACAACCTCTTGCTGGTAACTATGATAAACCGAAATTCTGCAACATTGTCAAGGCTATCTGAGATTGGCCCTTGAGTTTGTCTACAGTAGAATCAGGGACAGCATTTCAAAGACATGAATGCCCTCGAGTCCATCCCACAGAAACTTTCCCATCCGATCTGAAAAGTGTTCTTGAGGTGTTGTATAGGAACAGATGTAAGAGTACCTCAAAGTACATCTATTTCAGTCATCACTGGCGGCACATTTCTGTCTCCCAGTACAGACCTATTCTAATCTGTTGTGATGGATGCTCCAACCTGGGTCTTCAACAAGATTATGAGTGGCTTCCTGGTAATGCTTGTTGTATGAAATGACCTTTACTTTTCTCATTCTTTGATCCAAGTTGCCTAATTTCCACTACACAGCAATATATTAGAGCTGAAGTAGCTCTAGTTAATCTTTAAGCTTCCTTATAACCTTTGCTTCAGGAGTCCACAGTACAATGGTAAGTAATTCTAAAAACATAAATATGATTGTGCTGTGTTTTTTCGAAATGGTAATTTTATTTTTCATTCTAATATCTGCAACAAAGTTCTGGAACTGTCTAATTATTAGATTTTATTTAATGAATTTATCTTGCGGGTTCCGTTGATGTAATGCCTATCACTTTTGGAATTATCTGCATGGAATTATCACTTTTTCATCTTTTCTTGTCCTCGGTTCTATTTGATTAAGCATGGCAGCACATCTAACAAAGCCTGAAGAACAAAGCCTGAAGATTTATCCAAGGCACCCTCCAAAGTTAGGTTTGTATTATACAAGTGCCTTAAAAGGGAGGTGGTTATGGCTCTAGAGTTCCTCCACTAGATAGTTTATCTCATTAGCAAAGTACAAGTGCAATTGACTTTCAAAACATTGGTTTGTTGTGTTCCGACTGATCTCCTGGACTAGTTTTGATCGCCTAAGGGGGTCGGAGAGGAATTTCCCAGGGTTTTTTTTTCCCCAAATTGGCCTGGGGTTTTTGTCAGCTGGGTTTTTGCCTCTCCCAGGAGATCACAAGGTGGTTTAGAGTAGGTGTGGGTCTAACGCTAGTGATGCTCTGGACATCACAGCGGTGTAGGGACAGCATGGAATGACCATGGGTCTAGTCCTGTCTGTCCTGTTTCATAAGCTTTACATCACATCAATCGGATATTTGGAAATAAAATTGGAAGTAAAATGCATCTGTTGTTTGTGTGTTTCTGATTTATATACCAAACTCCAGGGCTCAGCTACTGGTTTGGTAATCCTCGTGTCTTGTGGGCCTATAGCTAATGTACAAAGGCTTTGTGTCCATAGGTAAACTCAATCCTTAGTAAGACAATCGGGTCTATCAAGCCTTTCATATCTAATCTGCTATGATCGACCCTCTGTAGAAACAGAGAGATGTCCATATCTGAAGCTCCATTAGAAATATGGTTTTCCCCAACATACCACTACAATATCTTAGAAAGAAGCAACGTTACCCATCAGGTTTATCTGGCATCTATTAGAGCATTCTTCTCTGAATCATTTATCTGCTTTTCCCTGAATTCACTCTCATTCATCCTTCCACTCCCCTCTGATTTATTTAAACTATTAAGCTACCGTATAATGGTAGATTTGGTTGATTGGGATAGGTGCAAGAGAAAGGATAAGTAAGGGGTTTAGGAAGGTCACGGTCAACACAGTTTTACTAAGTTAGAATCAGAGGAACTAATTAGGTCTAAGACTAAGGTCTGATTGAGATAGAGGAGATGGAGATAGACTGAACTATTGGATCAGTTCCAAAATAATTAACGGATGTGAAATTCAAAAGTCACATAGTTTGGTTGTAGAACATTTCTTGTACTGGATGTTGGGGCAAATCAGGGTGAATAGATGGTCTGGTGGAGTGGTGAGATAGAATTGAGTATTAAAACAGGCAAACGTAACAGCTACGTACAGTTGGTGCAATCTATAGAGAAGATAAATTGGATGGAAACGGGGTAATAAAGCAGGAGCAGAAAGAGGTGATGTTATAGCTTCTTATCGAGTTCACATCACAAGATTACAAATTGTTCAGCCAGAGCTGAACACACTTCTCGGCATCTGCATACAATGGCATCTTGCGCTTCTTGTGCGTGGTGGTAGAGAGATTGGTGGAAACAAGGGCCGCGACGTGAACGCTCTTTCCTTGACGCCATGTTATAGCTATGAAGGAAATAATGAGAATACTCCCACGCAGGTGGATAGTGAAAGTTGTTGGAGGACAATGATATGACCAGGTGCCAAAAGCATATTGGGATGAGGTAGCATTGATTGCCACAAGCTTAAAATGCAACGGTGACTTTGATGATTCTGTTAAAGAAAACTTTAAAACACAGCTCAAAGATCAGTAAAGTGGGAAATACTGTGATCACTGGAAGCAATCTAGGAGATTACTCACCCAACAAAGATTCTACATTGAATTTTCCTTTGATGTGTCATTTATTGCAGCAGGCACTTTAGCATTTTTCCTTCTTCCAAATGGTCTACAAATTATAAATCATGGACCTCTATAAAATACAGATCAGTAAACACAGCCCAATTCCACCCCATGACAGATAAGCAAATGTCCTGTTACCCTTTTAACCTCTTTTTTTATTGTTTTATGATTGATATTTGTCCATTGACAACAGAGAACAGAACCTGACTAAACTAGACTGCAGTAAGTGCCAGGTACACATGCTCAGTTTCAACCTTCTTTAAAGCAGAATTATGGCACATGAAGAGGACTTTGAGCATTTTTTAAGTATTGTTCCTGTCCCTGGCTGTCTTCTTGAAGTGCTGCAATTTATTTCTGACAAGACCCATTTCAGTATTGAAGCAGAGACATAGAACTGATTTAAGATGTTCATGCTTGGATGTTTGACAAAGTCGAGCAAAAATGTAGGCAGCTATAATAATTTCAGGGGCTGGAAATAAGATTGTTCCTGGTGCATGGGGTGTGGTAGAATCCAGGGACGTTTCATTGAAATGTGGGGAGAATAGGCTACAAAGGAAATTAGTGAGGGGATGGCATTCCTTTGTGAGCTTGCAAATTGTCTTCCATTTCATATGGAAATGTGGCAACGGGAGCAAGGAAGGATGGAAGGATCAGGGTTTTTTTTGATGAATATTGATGTCTGCAGATTTGAAGGCACGAGTGCAATATCTGAGCAGGGCCAGAAAGATTTGATGTTTGATAGCCCTGTCCCACGGTACGAGTTCATTTCAAGAGCTCCCCCGAGTTTGCCCTGATTCGAACTCGGAGATTTACGGTAATGGCCACTCGTCAGTACTCGGGGCTCTCATGGACATTTTTCAACATGTTGAAAAATCTTCACGAGTCTTCCTGTGCTTACCTGCTGTTAGTGAGTCTTCCCGAGCACCTGCCGTTAGCGTTACGAGCCGCTAAGAGATGTCCCCGAGCTCCGACATACCCGCTACGTTCATTCTTCTTGCTTACCACGAGTTTGATTTTTTTTAAACTCAGGAGAGCTCTTGGAATTAACTCGTACAGGGCTATTATGATATGGATGAGAAGATGGTAACCAAAAATTCACTAGGCATTGAGTTACTGGATGAGTTTAGATCGAATCTCCACCAAAATTACTATCTTGCCCTCAGAAACATATTCCACATGAATTCCAAAAGAAACTTAATCTGAGCCACTTTGAATATGCCCCAAAATAAAGAATATCCTCTGAATATTCAGTTTCTCAAATCACTATTCTTTTCCATATCCTGGATTCACATGCTCTGACATATGCAAAACCCTGACTTGTATCCCCAACAATGAAGACCACCCTGCTACACTTCTCTCCAATGCTCTTACTCTATGTGTGCTCAGGGCAGAAGGTGGGGAATTGCTGTACTTCCTCACTGGTCCATGAAGCTGGTGTATGGAGTGGCTACTATGACCTGACTATATTTCTTCAAGTTCACTGCTTGTTTCCAGAGAGTGAGGTAACAGGGATATCATACCAATCACTGTCTGGTTGCAGGAGAATGTTTCCTGCATGGTCTCTTTCAGTTTAGTTTAGTTTAGAGATACAGCTTGGAAACAGGCCCTTCAGCCCACCGAGTCCGCACCAACCAGCAATCCCCTGCACATTAACACTATCCTACACACACTTGGGACAACTTACATTTATACCAAGCCAATTAACCCACAAACCTGTACGTATTTGAACAGCCGGAGGAAACTGAATATCTCGGAGAAAACCCATGTAGGCTCACTGGGTGAACATACAAATTCCATACTGACAACACCCGTGGTCAGGATCGAACCCGGGTCTCTGGCACCGTATTCTGCTGCCCAATTCATCTCCCACCATCTCTAGTGGCAGGAAAGGGCCTACCCCAGGGGGCACACAATAGGACTTCTGGACCCCAGTTGGATTGTGGTGTCATGCAGGATGGGTCACATTAAAAGAACTTGCCTCAAATGTACTGAAACAACTTGACATCAAGGGAAGCAATCTCTAAACAGGAGAAAAATAAAATGGCAGTAAGTATCCCTTACAAAATGCCAAGCCAAGTCTGCATGTACCTTGACTCACCCACGTAGTTGTAGAAAACATTTATGCCATGGTATATCTCAGGCATAACAAGCAGAAGGAAGGTGGATCAGCCATTAGTGGATTGCCAGACCAGAAAAAGGCGACGATTGCAACAGGGCATTTGGCCAGCTGCAGCTGGGACTGTAAAATGGCGCCAAAATGAGTCCTCTTGCATATGGTTGCATCAGTGGGCTGATCTGTATATTCTGTGCTAACTGGGGGATGATATTTATGTATGGGAATAGTTTTGCTGAGCTGTATGCAAAAACATGTATTTCCCTGTACCTGGTACACAGGACAATAAAGAAACCATTGAACCATGATCAATAAAGAAGGAGGCATCTCCCTTCAGAAGTAACGGGAAATTCAGATAATTGGTAGGGACCACAATAAGCTCTGGGTTTCATGCCTCACCACACTGGAGCGAATTCTCCCACAAACAGGCCAATATCTCAGCGATCTGCTTGGTCTGTGAGAACTCAACCCGATCTCTTCTTCCAAAGGACACTGTAAAGACAATGAATATAAACATTAGTAACAAGTCATGGATTCTCAAATTGGATTTGTCAGTATTTGTTCAAAATGATTAAATGTTCATAAAACATTCTTCTATCAAATTCTTTTTCCAAGCTGCAAGTTTTGACTGGGCCTACAAGGAAAACAGCGGGTCATTTTTCTTGTAGATTTTTTGAGGATTTCTTTGGAATTTTTTAAGGATGTGACAAGCAAAATGGATGAAGGGGACAAAGGACAACGGACAAAGGACATTTATTATCACATACACCAAATGGTGTAGTGGAATTTGTCTTGCCAATGCAGCACACTAATAAAGATAAGATACAACACTAGAGAATTTAACAACATAAAAACATCCCCCCACAATAGTTCCCACTGTGGGGGAAGGCAGCAAAGTCCAGTCCCATCCCCTGTTCACCCATAGTCGGGCCTATTGTGGCCTCAGCAGCCAGTCCGATGTTTTCAGGCCATCTTGCCGGAAAGCTGGAAAGCATCGGGTCAACACTCTCAGCGGCTTGGAAATGTCGGGAGCGGCCACCTCCTCCCCCGGAGATCGCAGCTCCCATAGTCCTCTGGCCGCGCTGGCTGGAGCTCCGACTCTTGCGATCTCGAATCCCAGGCTCCGCGGTGTTTTAAAACCAGCGCCGACCCGCCCGTGGCTGGACGCCCGCAGCCACAACTTCTCGGATGTTGGAGTCAGCGGCGACAGCACTCCGGAGTTGCCGCACAGTGACCCGGTAAGGCATCGCCCGCTCCCTGATGGTGTCCCAGCGCTGCACCGCCACCGAAGCTGTAGTCCAGGCCGGGCCCGACAGGAAACGCCGCTCCAGTCCAATGGTAGGCCGTGAGAAGGTGGGCAAAGAAGCAACTCGGAGGGAAGCCGCCACTCCGACCAGGTAGGGATTTGGAAATAAAGTTTACCCCTTCCCCTCACCCACTCACCACATAAAAGACTAGAAGACATCCGAAACAAACACTTTAACTCACTAAAACATTTTTTTAAAAGGGTGAAAAGACTAACGGCTGCTGGCAGGGCAGCCATACTCGACGGCGCCAGTGGATGTAGTGTATCTAGACTTTCAGAAAGCCTTTGATAAGGTCCCGCATGGGAGACTGGTGATGGGAGACTGCGAAAATTAG
This sequence comes from Okamejei kenojei, assembly GCA_035221665.1. Classification (NCBI taxonomy): domain Eukaryota; kingdom Metazoa; phylum Chordata; class Chondrichthyes; order Rajiformes; family Rajidae; genus Okamejei; species Okamejei kenojei. The sequence continues at coordinate 37,687,604 of CM069154.1, forward strand.
GGGGGTATTTGGGTGTTGACATGGATAGAAAATTGGTTGGCAGACCAGAAGCAAAGAGTAGGAGTGAACGGGTCCTTTTCAGAATGGCAGGCAGTGGCGAGTGGAGTGCCGCAAGGCTCAGTGTTGGGGTTGCAACTGTTTACCATATATATTAATTATTTGGAAGAGGGAATTAGGTGCAACACTAGCAAGTTTGTGGATGACACAAAGCTGGGTGGCAGTGTGAACTGTGAAGAGGATGTTAGGAGGTTGCAGGGTGACCTGGACAGGTTGAGTGAGTGGGCAGATGCGTGGCTGATGCAGTATAATATAGATAAATGTGAGGTTATCCACTTTGGCGGCAAAAACAAGGGGGCGGGTTATTATCTCAATGGGGTTAGGTTAGGTTAGGTAAGGGGGAGGTACAGCGAGACCTGGGTGTCCTTGTACACCAGTCACTGAATGTTGGAGTGCAGGTACAGTAAGCAGTGAAGAAAGCTAATGGAATGTTGGCCTTTATAACGAGGATTTCAGTATAGGTTCTTCTGCAGTTGTATAGGGCTCTGGTAAGACCACATCTGGATTATTGTGTATAGTTTTGGTCTCCTAATTTGAGGAAGGACATCCTTGTGATTGAGGCAGTGCAGCGTAGGTTCACGAGATTGATCCCTGGGATGGCGGGACTGCCATACGAGGACAGATTGAAAAGACTAGGCTTGTATTCACTGGAGTTTAGAAGGATGAGGGGGGAATCTTATAGAAACATTTCCAAATTATAGAAGGACTGGACAAGCTAGATGCAGGAAAAATGTTCCCAATGTTGGGTGAGTCAAGAACCAGGGGCCACAGTCTTAGAATAAAGGGGGGGCCATTTAAGACTGAGGTGAGAAAAAACGTTTTCACCCAGAGAGTTGTGAATTTGTGGAATTCCCTGCGGGCAGTGGAGGCCAAATCACTGGATGGATTTAAGAGAGAGTTAGATGGAGCTCTAGGGGCTAGTGGAGTCAAGGGATATGGGGAGAAGGCAGGCACGGGTTATTGATAGGGGACGATCAGCCATGATCACAATGAATGGCGGTGCTGGCTCGAAGGGCGAATGGCCTCCTTCTGCACCTATTTTCTATGTTTCTATGTTTCTATTTTACTCAGAAATTCAGTGAAGACTTTAATTTACTCCTGCATTCTTCTCAGAAGATCCTAAATGCATTTCTGACACCACCTGAGGCCCTGCTTTCTATTTGATAGGTGATCATCTCTGGTCCACAAACCAGGACAACCTTTCCACAGGTTTCCAGGGAATTCACACACCAAGGACTTCAGAGAGAAACCTTTACAACCCAAATTTCTTCCCGTGGTCCACAATGGTCACTGGGTTTTCAAGATCTACGCACGCACAAGGAACTGTGGATGCTAGATTACAGAAAAAAGGCTCAAAGTGCCTGAGTAACCTAGTGGGTCAGGCAGCATCTCTGGAGAACATGGATAGGTGACCTTTCGGGTCAGGAACCATCTCACCTACCCATGTTCTCCAGAGATGCTGCTCACCTGCTGAGATGTTCCAGCACTTTGTGTCTCTTGTTTACAGGGCGGGAAAACTTTCCCAAACTCCAACATTTAGGGAACCATCACTGGCTAACGTGTTTAACGTACATGAACAGGTGAAACTATTGGGCTTGTCCCACTTTTGCAATTTTGCAGGCAACTGTCAAGTTGCTGGCAGTCACCTGAAAAACTGGCAATGGGAACGGCGACCGTCAGAGTGGAACACAGACACACACACATCACTTCCTTCACCAGTCCGTTATGCAGGTGAGGGACAGGGTAAGCAAGGAGAGCGTTGTCTAAGTGAAATTCACACGGTGCAGAGCCAAGATGAACAGGAAGGTTGGCGCTGTAATTAAGATGGTTAAAGCACAGTGTACAGTAAGTCCTTTAAAAGAGGGGGGATAGGGGGAGCGGGGGAGGGGGGAAGGGGGGGGGGGGAGGAGAGAAGGAGTGAGAAGGAGTGGAGACAACTTTTATGAAGCCAGAGATACACGGCTGTGAAGCTCGACGGATATTTAACATTACCAGTCGGTAAACCTTGGTTCTGAAAACTATAGCTTACGTTTTTTTTCCCCAATGAGCTGATGAAATTCACCAATCAGCACTGGCTACAACCTACGAGAACCTTCCACCTCCTGGCAACCCACTAGGACCCCCTGGCGACCCACCTGCGGCACGAGAATTCTCGCTACTCTCCATGGCGGCTTCATTCTGGTGGCCGCAATTTTTTCAACATGACAGAAGCTGATTAACAGTAGTTAGCACAGCTTTTACTGTGGGAGATTGCGTCACAAATTTAACTGGGTTTTTTGAAGAAGTAACACAGAAGGTCGATATGGGTGGATAGTAGATGTAATCCATATAGACTTCCACAAGGTACTTGATAAGCTTGGTAGACTTCTCTGGAAGGTTTGAGTGAATGAGATCTTGGAAGAGCTAAGTAATTGGATACATAATTGATGGGAGGAAGCAGAGGGAGATCATAAATCTTAAGTGATAAGAGTAGAATTAGGCCATTCGGCCCATCAAGTCTACTCCGCCATTCAATCATGACAGATCGAACTCTCCCTCCTAAACCCATTCTCCTGCCGTCTTCCCATAAACTCTGACACCTGTACTAATCAAGAAAGGTTGAACAGAAATACTGATGCCCTGTGAAGGCTTGTTAGCATTCTTTTTTTTTGTTTCGTTTAGTTTATAATCTCGTGAACCGAGGTACAGTGAAAAGCTTTCGTTGCATGCTCTGCTGTCAGCAGATATTATGATGGAAGGTTGTTTTTCACACTAAAGGCCTGTGATCAATGCTGTGTCTTAGGTGTTCCTGCAAAGCCCATACATGTTTGTCGTCTCATTTGGTTGAACCTGCGCAAGGCATAATTAATACGTTTGCAGTTAAACCTAAAATATGTGTCATAGACAGTGGAGCAGGTTATCCAGAATGAGATTGACATTTTCACTTCTTTTGTTCTTATAGGAACATGGACAAAAACAGCACTGAAACAAGACCTTCTGACCACCTAGTCCATTCCAACCATCAACCACCCCGCATTAATTCCATTTTTAAATCTCCCCCACATTCCCATTCTTCCATTCACCTACAATTTTGGGATGTGGGAGGGAATGGGAGCACCTGAAGGAAACCAATACACGGAGAGCTTGCAGACACCACACAAGGAGCAGCCAAGATCATAACTGCACCATAGTATCTGGCTCAGTGAGGTAGTGGCTCTACCAGCTCCACCACTGTGCCACCCTCATGAAGAATCATTGGCCTGAGGCATTTACAGATTCTCACTCCATAGATACACCCTGACCTTTTGAGTACTTCCAGCAGTTTCTGTTTACAGTTCAGAATATATCTAGTATAATTTCCTGTGTTCAAACACACTGACATAGTAAATGACATTGTGAATTCTTGTGCATAGATTGTTCTGCAGCCATTTATTGAATATATATTGAAGGAAATGTTAACATTTCTGAACATAATGTACATTATGTCTTACACATTAACCTCATTGATTCTAATTGCATCCTGCAGACCTTGCAAAGATGATTGATTAAAATTCTAATGAAAGTATTTGATTTTTTTTTGCTGCATTTTGGAATTGAATTAAGCAAAACAAGTTTAGACACAAAATGCTGGAGTAAGTCAGCGGGACAGGCAGCATCTCTAGAGAGAAGGAATGAGTGACATTTTGGGTTGCGACTTCTTCAGTCTGAAGAAATATCACCCATTCCTTCTCTCTGGAGATGCTGCCTGTCTCGCTGAGTTACTCCAGCATTTCACGTCTATCTTCGGAGTAAACCCGCATCTGCAGTTCCTTCCTAAACAAAACAAGTTTATACTTTGCTGTAGCTTTAACAATATACCTGTGATCATCACTTGTGAAGGGAAACATTGCATGGTGCGTTTTATAAACTATATATATATGTGATAACAACATCAACTAGCTCCAGTAATAGATAATAGACAATAAATAATAGACAATAGGTGCAGGAGGAGGACATTTGGTCCTTCGAGCCAGCACCGCCATTCAACGTGATCATGGCTGATCATCCCCAATCAGTATCCCGTTCCTGCCTTCACCCCATATCCCCTGACTCCACTACTTTTAAGAGCCCTACCTAGCTCTCTCTTGAAGCATCCAGAGAACCTGCCTCCACCGCCCTCTGAGGCAGAGAATTCCACAGACGCACAACTATCTGTGAGAAAAAGTGTTTCCTTGTCTCCGTTCTAAATGGCTTAGCCCTTATTCTTAAACTGTGGCCCCTGGTTCTAGAATCCCCCAACATCGGGAACATGTTTCCTGCCTCTAGCGTGTCCAAACTCTTAATAATCACATGTTTCAATAAGATCCCCCCTTATACTTGTATACTCCTGAGTGTACAAGGCCAGCTGCTGCATTCTCTCAGCATATGACAGTCCCGCCATCCCCGGAATTAACCACGGAAACCTAAACTGCACTCCCTCAATAGCAAGAATGTCCTTCCTCAAATTAGGGGACCAAAACTGCACACAATACTCCAGGTGTGGTCTCACTAGGGCTCTGTACAACTGCAGAAGGACCTCTTTGCTCCTATATTCGATTCCTCTTGTTATAAAGGCCAACATGCCATTCGCTTTCTTCATTGCCTGTCTTAATCTGTCTTAATTGTCAGAGTGTTAATTGTCCTTGCATTAAAATGGATGGAGTACAGCCTATCTCCCTCCCAAATATCCAATTGAGTTAATGCTTTTCTTAAGGATTGACTTAGCCCTTCCATGTATGGTTGTTCTTCATCCCTACTTCATCCCTCCTGAACAGCACAAGCAAAATCCTCCACGTTAAATTTGGACCCATTCGTGCTCAGGTGCAATTGCTCTGCTTATACAAGCACCAATTTTCCAGGAGACTGCCTCAGCGATTCAAAAATCTAAAGCCCACTCTTCTCCACCATCTTCTCTGCTTTGCATGCATCTGATCCATCCACCTATTCCCATACACAGTAGCACATGGTACTGGAAGTTATTGAGAGATTACATCCTACAACCATTCCTTCTTTTTTTTTCTTTTTTCTTTTTCCTTAATTCTTTATTTCGAACAGAATAAAGGAATAAAAAACAAGTTGGAAACAGCATACAAAAAACAAAAAAAAACACAAGAATATTTATAAAGTTTCATAAACAATATTTATACATAAATGAAATCGTATGTGTCTGAAAAGAAGCAGGAAGAAGCCAAAGCTTATTAATTCCCACCCTTATTCAACCGCTTATAATTATCTTATACAAATTTAGCAGCTATATGTACACCATAAGTACACCAACAGCTATATGTACACCAAATGATTTACATTTATACACTAACCAAATATTTACAAAGCCATACAAAAAAAGAGAAAAAAAGAAAAAAGAAAAAACCCTCATATACTATACAGTATCTCTTCTATCCAGAGATGCAGAATTACTACATTAATTTGTGTCTATCTTAGAGGTGCCACTGTTAAATCTGCTAGCTAGCTCCCAGAACCCTTAATAGCATTAATATACAGAGGGATCATAGGGTGCAAGTCCATAACATGGAACAGCTACACAAGTGGATAGAGTGCCAATGAAGGAATATGGCATGCTTACATTCATTGATTAGGGCAAGAGGTCATGATGCAGCTTTATAGCACTTTGGTTTGTCCGCAATTGGAGTATTGCGCGTTGTTCTGGTTGCCCCATTTCAGAAAGAAAGTGGAGACTTTTGAGAGGGTGCAGAAGTGGTTTACCAGGATGATGCCTGGATTTGAGGGTATTAGCTGAAAGAAGAGGTTGGACAGACTTGGGTTGCTTTCTCTGGATCGTCGAAGATTGATGCCTGACAGAAATATTTAAACATGAGAGGCATAGATAGGGTAGTCAGTCAGAACGTTTCCCCCAAGGTGGAAATGTCAATGACTAGAGGGCACAGTCTTAATCTAAAGGAGGAAGGTTTAAAGTGATGGGCAGGACAAGTTTTAAACAGAGGGTAGACAAAAGTGCTGGAGATACTCAGCGGATGCAGCAGCATCTATGGAGCGAAGGAAATAGGCAACGTTTCGGGCCCATAGATGCTGCTGCACCCGCTGAGTTTCTCCAGCACTTTTGTCTACCGTCGATTTTCCAGCATCTGCAGTTCCTTCTTAAACAGAGGGTGTTGGGTGACTTTATTTCACTGTCAAGGATAATGATTGAGGCATATATGGCGGTGGTGTTTAAGTGGCTTTTAGATAGGTATCCAGATATAAAGGTAATGCATGGGTATGGATCATGTGCAGGCAGATGAGATCATATTCTTAGCATCTTGTTCAGCACAGACATAATGGGCTTAAGGGCCTGTTCCTGTGTTTTAATGTTCAATCTGTATGAAGGAACTGCAGATGCTGGTTTACACCAAAGATAGACACAAAATGTTGGAATAACTCAGCGGGACAGGCAGCATATCCAAATAGAAGTAATGGGTGATGTTTCGGGTCTAGACCTTTCTTCTAAAGAAGGGTCTCAACCCGAAATGTCACCCATTTCTTATAATGTTCTGTTTTATATTCTATGAAACTAGTTGGAAAATGCTGATTCTGGTCTGTGGAAAAAAAAACAGAGACCTATTTTCACCACAATTAGTTTGCTTACATTGATTGAGCAGTTGTTTCAGATAATAGAATTTAATGCAATAGTCACTGGAATGAGACCAGAATTTTATTTATTCAATGTTTCAATGTTTGCATCCAATTGCTTTACATGTTATTTACTGGATTAGTCTTTTAAACAGTTGGGTAACACTCTGTCTGCAAGCTATTCAGCTAGATAGTAAAATCCAAACTTTTCCCCTTTTTCATCACCCTCACTAATAAAACCGGAGCCACTTTTGATAGTGTTGTTTAAGAAACTGCAGATGCTGGAATCCTGAGGAAATAACAAAGGGCTGGTGTATCTTCAATTTCTTGTGTTGCCATTCTAAAGGGCTTGTCCCACTTACGCAACCTTTACAGGCAACGTCCGGCACCCATGATAGGTCAGAAAGATGCTACGACTCTTTGGAGACCTCTCACGGCCATAGGAGACCTCTCACGACCGTACCACCTGTATGAGAGAAGTGGGTGCAGGACAAAGCCTGGCAAATGATAGGTGGATACAGGTGAGGGGGGGGGGGGGTACATGTATATAATTCCCTGAAAGTGGCGTCGCACGTAGACACAACAATGAAGAAGGCTCCATCAGTTATGGCAGTGAGGATATTTGTGGGAGTTATACATGGCATTGGTGAGGTCACACATGTTCAGCTTTGGTCGCCTCTATGATAGGGAAGATGCTATTAAGCAGCTAAGGGTGCAGAAACGATTTATGAGGTTGTTGCCAGGACGCTAGGGACTGAGTTGTTAGGTGAGGTTGAACAGACTAAAATGTTATTCCTTGGAGTGAAGGCAATTGTGGGGTGACCTTATAGAGATGCAGAAAATCATGAGGGGCATGGCCAGAGTAAATGCACAGAGACTTTTTCCCAGGGTTGATGAATTAAGATCTAGATGGTATACGTTTAATCTGGTGTGGGAAGGATTTAATAGGAACCTGCGATGCAATCTTCTCACAGAGGGCTGGGTACACACACAGAGCAAGCTGCCCGAGGAAGTGATTGAAGCTGTTACAATAAAGCCTTTTAAAATTCATTTTGGAAGCTATATAGATAGGATAGGTTTATAAGGATAAAGATCAAATGGGGATAAATATGATTTAGATGCGTATCTCGGTCAGAATGGATGAGGTGGGCTGAATGGCCTGTTCCGTACAGTGTGAATCCATGACTATGGCTTGAGGTTCGTATGTTGTCCTTTCCTTTTTATAAAGCATCCATGGAGATGCGAGGGGTAGCTGTACTTGAAGTACTCCTTGCTCGGGAAAAACTAAAGCAAATAAATCATAATTTTCACAAAAATGTAATAATTTTCAGAATCTTTGATAACATTTATACTAATTAATGAAATCATAATTTTCACAAATTGTTTTTCAGGCCAGTTAGAAAATGCAAAAGGAGTTGAGCTTGGCTAAATACTGAAATGTTTCTGGTTAATGTTTATTGTTGTTCAGTTCAACCATCTGATACATCGTCAGAATAGCAGCCTTGTTCAAAATTATAATAATCTTGCTAAGAATTACAACATCTTCAGGGTCATGTCAATAGCTGCGCAAATCTTTACAATTTTGAGCTCCCGATGATGAGTGTATGGATTTTGTTAAAACATTGCATAGGTCGTAATGATTATGAATGTTTTGCAGATGACTTTCAAGAGCTTGTTAACGATTGTGTAGATATTGATGATGGTGCAGCTTTTTATGAATAATTACGAAGCTCTTGTAAATCACTACAAAGACAATGATGATTGTAAAGATCTTGATTGTGCGACTTTTGTTAATGATTGTGATGGCTGTGGAGGGAGCGTTGATGACTAATGATAATAAATGCATTATGATAATATGCATAATAGTATAATAATTAGGTATGCTACAAAACTTACCTTTAGCGGTGCTGCAGTTCTGTCACTGGCCGTGTGCGCGACTTTGGAGCCTATGGGGGGGGGAGGTGAGGGGCGGGGTTAAAATGCGGTTTTCCCTTGCCATCCGGAGTTTTATTTTCTCGGAGATTCGTTCCGACTGCCGGTAAGTGACTTCTTTTTTAATCGCCCGACTATTTCAGCGCTACAGTAAAATAAAGATTAGCTCCTAATGCCGTGAACGCCGACAACGGGGACGGATTTTACGTAGGGGACAGGTAAATGAAAGTTGTTTATTTTTTCATATAAACTTGCTTGTTTAGATGACCTTAATCAACATTTCAAGTTGCGAAACGGTGATTTATTCCCCATACGAACCGGCAGAATTTTTCCTGCCGATATGGGGTTTAAATTCACCACATCCGCAACGTTCTAATCCATAGCGTTCCAGAAAATCCGACTCGCAAGCTGATTTAAATGGCCATTAATCTACAGGCATTAAACACTAAATTCCTTCAATTTGGCCTATAAATTAATGACAATTAGATTTAAAAATCATGTTATATAGGGAATTCTTGTGTGAATGTTATTTGGACACTTAGGCTTTAAAAAAAATGTTAATTTTTTCTTAAGAAATGGATAAATGTTTAGATCTAGTAATTGAATTTTGTAATTAGCTACAATTGGGTAACTAACTATTATATGCTTTAATTTCAGGTAATTCAAGTAAGATTGTTTCATATTTGTTCCAGAATGCTACAATCAATAATAACTGAACATTTCTTGCAGTTCTCTTAATTTTTAAGAAAGTTATGGGCTTTTGACTGTCCTCGATCACAACTTTTGTGTTAAGTCAATAGAAAAGCAATAGGAAACAAGTTGCTAATTTCCGAGTATGAAAATGGCCATAACGTTTTTAATACTGAAGATATGAAAGTGAATTAGGTGTCAAATTAAAATTATTGTTATGCTTTATCTGATGGGATAAATTGCAGACTTATTTTTTTAAATCTCAAAATGTTGTTACATTGCTAAAATAATAAATGCCTCAGTCTGAAGAAGAGTCTCGACCCGAAACGCCACCCATTCCATCGCTCCAGAGATGCTGCCTGTCCCGATAAGTTACTCCTGCATTCTGTGTCCATCTTCGATAATAAATGCATCTGGTCTGACATATAGAACAATAAAAGAAAACTAGGTTTCAAACTCCCAATCAGGAAATGGATTAGACACATGAAGGAAAGTCATATTTATGGTTAAAACATTTAAGCTCAGGGGCGTTTGCATCTTCCTCCTTAATTTGATTCCCATTGACATCAGTTATTTCGTTATCTATTCACCCTATGTAAACAAAGTGATCTCATGAGATTTGATTACTTAAAAAAAATGTAAATGCAAAAAAATATGCCATGTTGCGTACCGGGATTGATTCAACAGTACTGTGCCTGTGGCTAAAGACAGATAATTAGCCTTCCTTTCTATATCATCGTGTAATCATGTTATGGGGCAGACAAGAAGGTGAATTTTTGACGCTATTTTCTTGAATGCACAACATTAGATTTGACTATGCGGCAGGCAACATATCATATTGTTTGCGCTCCTTCCCTTCAGCTTTGTGTTTGTCATGGGAAAGAGATGATGGGTTCCAAATCCTTAGACATATTCCAACAGGAGACACAATTAAACTCCTCAGTCACTTTCTCACAGTTTCATAAAATGCTAATTATTAAAGCCAGAGTGAGTTTAGATAAGAGCACCTGATTCCTAACATTGCTCAGTAATGAGCTTCTGACAGAAACACTGACATGTAGAATTCTTTACAATATGTCAAATGCAGATCAGGTTATGTTCCAAAGCAATTAATCACTGCCTGAACATGAAGCTGCTGCAACAGGGGCTGAGTTTCTTTGTTTAGCTGGTGATTGACAAAACCAAATATGATTGTAAATTAATGTGAGGCCCGAACTGCAATTTGAACTGATGACGCGGTGCTGACGAAGCAGGAGTATCTACTGATCGCTTGGTAGCTCCCATACAGCTCAACCCCTCCATGACACACTGGTCAACCTGAGGAGTGCCTTCAGCAACAGACTGGTTCCACTAAGATGCAGCTCAGAACGCCACAGGAGATCCTTCTTCTCTGTGGCTATCAAACTATACAACTCCTTCCCCTTCTGTCGTGGGCTTTACTGATATCCCCCCCCCCATCTCCCCAATCTTTGCACATCCCCAATCCTTTCCACTCGTCACTTTAATTTCATGTTTCATGCATTTTGTGTTTGATGACTGTTGGCAGATCAATTTCCCTCCTGGGATAAATAAAGCTCTATCGTATCGTATCGTACAAAACAGAGCAAGATTTTCTGAGGTTTCTCCTGGTTTCACTGGGGTTGAATGAATTATTCTTATCTTTTGTGGCAGACTTGCTTTTTTTAAAATTCTGGCCAGATAGAACTTATATCTATCATTGCAGAGTTGCCCGAATGACCTGTCCCACTGTCTCAGCAGTTGTTCATCGTGCAAAGTGGACAAAGGGTGGATTCCCACATCCAACATTATAAGGGGGAGGGAAAATGTGAAGGAACTGATGTCTGCTTAGCCTTATCACACAACTATTCCTTTATTTCCAGCTGAAAATTGAAAATATTTTCAATTTTTCTCGTGGATTTAAGGTGCAATTTAAATTGGGATTTTAACAATCCTGTATTTTTAAAGTCTAAGGTTCTTGGGTTTCCATTCACACTGAAAACCGAAGATAGACACAAAAACCTGGAGTAACTCAGCGGGACAAGCAACATCTCTGGAGAGAAGGGATTGAAGGAGTGTCTCGACCTGAAACATCACCCATTCCTTCTCTCCATAGATGCTGCTTGTCCCGTTGAGTTACTCAAGCTTTTTGTGTCGATCTTTGGTTTAAACTACCTGTTGTTCCTTCCGAGGCTGAAAACCTGCTGGTTACTCACTCATGAGTTTGATCTATTAAATTTCAATTCTTCGTATAGGTACTTCCTAAAAGCTATTGTCCTAGATTGTAAGATCATAGTGAACTTGTAAATTTCAACCAAAGTGATATTACAATGAATTTCGAAATTAATAGCTAATTTTGTTCAGTGTTAATTATTAGCATTGTATTTTCTGCTGCTTACTTCGACATGAAATGATATCTTTCTCAAACCATTAGGCAAAAGGAAATAAAAATAAACACCAAAGCAGAATGATCATCATTAATCTTCAAAGGTTAGATAATGTGTAGTTTAACCTATTCAGTTTAAAGAACAATAGTCAGAATTATTAATATTGTGGCAGTGCAGAATCAACCTAGCATGGACAACACAACTGGTATCTATATAATATCTATAATGTAGTAAAATGCCTCACGGAACTGCGCAAGGAATTATCAAGTCAATATCAGACGGGAATTAGGGCAGATAACCAAAAGCTTCAAGCCAAGTCAAGTTAATTGTTATTTTCACAAGTATCAGAACCAGGGGCCACAGTTTAAGAATAAGGAATAAGCCATTTAGAACGGAGACGAGGAAACACTTTTGCTCACAGAGAGTGGTGAGTCTGGAATTCTCTGCCTCAGAGGGTGGTGGAGGCGGGTTCTCTGGATGCTTTCAAGAGAGAGCTAGATAGAGCTCTTAAAAATAGCGGAGTCAGGGGATATGGAGAGAAGGCAGGAACGGGGTGCTGATTGGGGATGATCAGCAATGATCACATTGAATGGCGGTGCTGGCTCGAATGGCCGAATGGCCTACTCCTGCACCTATTGTCTATTGTCTACTGTCTGTGGTGAAGTACACGAACAATGAAAATGTTGCTTGCACAGCATCAAAGGCACGTGGATTCAGACAACACACCACAACATAAATTATGCATAACTTATACATATATTACACATAAATTCTGCAAAACAGTGAAAAAACTGCAAAAGAAAGACATAAGTGCAAATCAAAACTTGAAAACAAGACCATGATGGTGCAAAAGGTGGTCTATAGTGTTCTGCTGCTGAGGTAGGATTAGAGCTACATGGGTTGGTTCAAGATAATAATAGTTGTAGAAAAGTAGCTCTTCCTGAACCTGGTGGTGTGGTACTTCAGGCTGCTGTGCTTTCTGCACGCAGCAACAAGAGCTTGGCGTAGATTATGGATGTACGTGATGATTGATCCCACCGCACCGGTATTCCGATTGATCAACCCAGTAAGATTTAAGAAGCATCTTAAAGAAAGGGAGAGACAGAGTGAGGTAGAGGAGTGCAGGAAAACAATTCAGGCATTTAAATTCGAAACAGATTAAAGAACATTTTATCAATTATTTTAAAACATTAGACAACACTTTTCATCATTCTGACCATTCTTCATTCAGGAAATAGGTTGCAAAGAGATGCTCCTGATACTGTTGAATTTGTAAGTAAAATTATAAACAACTTTGCTCCATGATAAAGTAGGATCAATACCAGGGCTCGAAATTAGCGGTTGCCCGGGTGCCAGTGACCACCCAAAGTGCCGCCAGGCTACCTAAACGGCGAGTCATTTTGCCCGGCTTGGCACGCAAATACTGGTTTATACCGATAGACACAAAAAACTGGACTAATTCCGCAGGTCAGGCAGCATCTCTGGAGAATAGGAACGTGACGTTTTGTGTCGGCGCCGACTGTATTGCGAGGCAAAGATACTAGATGCGGGGTGACGAAGGGTCGGAGCAAATGACGGGCCCCGCACAGCAGCTGTGAGAGCTCCACCGCCTCTTCCTCCCACACCCCGCCCGGCAGAAGGAGGCCGGCCTCCCTCCCTCCTCCCGGCTTCGGCGTGGCGAGATGGGTTGTTTTGAAAGCGCCGTTGGCGGATTGGCAGGCAGAAGCCGCTATCGCCCTGATAACTGCCGCTGCTTACAAATCCGCCAACGGCGCTTTCAAATCAACCCCTCTCGCACGCCGAGGCCAGGAGGAGGGAGGGAGAGGGAGAGGGAGAGAGAGAGTGAGAGGGAGGTCTCCTTCCACCATCTGATGCAGCTGCACCAAAGATCCTATAGCTATAGGATCTTTGAGCTGCACCGCTCGGCCCCGCACCTTGCTGTTGGCTGGCGGAGATGGGGAGGCGGTGGCGACGAGTTCCCAAACGCCACCCTCTTTGGCGGCGACACTTTGGGGTTGGACAGGGACGGCCATGGCGGCGGGGCGATGTTGTCCGATGAACGCTGACCTTCCTTCCTCCCCACCTCGCCCCCCCCTCTCTCTCTCTCTCTCTCTTGTACGTCCCCCTCAACCCCTCTTATCCTGGGACCCCTCCTCTCCATCCCGCACTGATCCCCATTCCCTCCTCTATTCAGTCCTCACTGACATCCCCTGTGCTCCCCTCCCCATCTACCCCCCCCCCAATCTATTCATCACCCTATCCACCTCGCATTGATTCCGCTGCCAACCCCCCCCCCCCCCCAACCATCCTACACTGGTCCCCCAATTCATCCTGTACTGACCCCCTTTCCCATCCATCCTGCACTCCTCCCCCCATTCATACTGCACTGATCCTCCCATTCATCCCGTTCTAACCCACCCTCCATTTACCCTGTACCATTTCTCCCTATCCATCCTGTACTGAACCCCTCATGCATCCTGTACTGATCCCCTCACCCATCCCGTACTGATCCCCCATTCATCCTATACTGATCCCCTCATTCATCCTGTAGTGAGCTCCCATTCATCCTGCACAGACCCTCCGATCCACACTGTCCTGTCCCCCCCCCATTCATCCTGTACTGATCCCCCCATTCATCCTGTGCTGATCCCCCCCCCCCATCCATCGTACTGATACCCTCATTCAAGAAGAATGGGGGAACTTTCTGAAGAAGGGTCTCGACCCGAATTGTTGCCTATTTCCTTCGCTCCATAGATGCTGCCTCACCCGCCGAATTTCTCCAGCATTTTTGTCTACCCCCATCCATCCCATTCACTGATGATCCCCCCCCATTCAACACCACTGACATCCCCCGTGCTCTCCCCTCACAATTTTACATACTCCAACCAACACGTACTAATTCACCTGCCTCAATCCATCCATTCCGCACCGATTGCCTTCTCAACCTCCCCCCCCCCCCCCCCCCCCCCCCCCCCGCCATCTATCCACCCCGCGCTGATTCACACACCCCCTGACCCTATTGTGCTTCATGGTCTTCAGAGCGAACATTGATTATGTTTGATAACGGAATGCAATCAAATGTGTTTTCCTTCCCAATGTTATTATTTGTTTTGACACCTTTAAACATATTACCCAAAAGAACATTTGCTGCAGTTATGTCCTTTCGCCATCTCTTGTCAGTTAGTGTAATGTTTAACCAGTCAGATGGGTATAGTCGGTTTTAACAGCTATTATCATAAAATGCCTTTACAAATTTCCTTGCAACCTATATATTTTGTTATGTGGGAACCGAGTGTTTCTGTGCCAATAGCATAACGACCCATGCTAAGGCCTGTCATCAGTCCTTCACAGAAAAAATTGCTTGCATCAATCTGTAGTGTGCATGGTTAAGCATATATATTTACCATGGTCCAGGATTTATTGACACAGGTTGATCATATGCTGAATAATTCCAACCACATTCTAATAGAAATTGCATTAATTTCAATGTGTAACTTGTCATTGTGGTATATATCATGTCTTGATTAGTGAATCCAAAAGTGCTGGAGAAAACTCTGCGGCTCTATCGCAGGAAATAGGCAATGTTTCGGGCCGAAACACTTCTTCAGACTGATGGGTTTCAGCCTCTTGCCTATTTCCTTCTCTCCATGGATGCTGCTGCACCTGCTGAGTTTCTCCAGCACTTTTGTCTACCTTCGATTCCAGCATCTGCAGTTCCTACATGAACCTTCATTGAGCATAATTCCGACTCTAACTCACACTTCCGCACCCGTCATGCTTTTCCACCTAAACTGTCTTTCAATCTAAAAAACCTCCTCCCTTAGCCTCCTATCTATGTATTTGAAATGTGTATACTATGTATTTGAAAATGTGTATACTATGCTCCTCCTCCTCTTCCTCTTCCTCCTCCTCCTCCTCTTCCTCCTCCCTCTTCCTCTCCTCCTCCTAAAGTTGTCGGACAACTTGTTCTATTTGGTCTTATTTGATTGTGCCCGACAGGTTGATTGCATTTGTCGAAACAGGGCGGACCATGTGAAGGTTGCAATCCACCCCTACTATGCTCTGTCTTGACATTACATTCTATACTTCTCAATTGATCTCACCAACTTGTATGAGTACACGTTTCTTCCTTTTCTGCGTTACTACCTCTGCAGCTGCTACTTCTCCCTTTCTGATCCTGCATTTAATCCTTTTGATTCCTGGAATGAGAGTCAACAATCAGATTGAATATAGACTCAGAATCAAAGACTTGCCCAGCCCAGTCATTCCTTCTTACTCCTGCTCCCAACTGGCAGAAGGTACTTGGAAGTGCACACAACCACACTCAGGAACAGTTTCTTCCCCTCTGTCATCAGGCTTCTGAATGGTCCTTCTGTACCCCAGGGTACTGTCCAATTGAGCTGTATCCCATTGTGGAGATTGTCCTTTGTCTATGGAACTGATCGTCCGTATCATCCCCTTTTCTCTATTGTACTTGAGTGTGATTGGCTTGTATTTATGAATAGAATATCTGATCTGTTTGGATAGCATGCAAAACAACAGGACAATTTACCTTAGTATTCGTGACAATAATAAACCTAAACCCAAACCTAAAACTCCCTTGCCAATGTGGCAAGAATCAGGAATAAAAATTATTTTGTTTGTTTCTCTTCCCAATGAAGAGCAAATCCTGACGTGGTCCTATAAGTCAAGTCACTTTTATTTCTATAGCACATTTAAAAAACAACTCTCGTTGATCAAAGTGCTTTACATTGTTGGAGGTACTAACGTTATACAACATTTGTTCATAGATTAAGTACATACACAAATACATACATATAGCCCTCCCTCAGAGGACGTCAAGAAAGGCTTGAGAGTAAAGATGAGTTTTAAGTCTCGACTTAAAAGAGTCAATGGAGGGGGCAGTTCTGATGGGAAGAGGGATGCTGTTCCACAGTCTAGGAGCTGCAACCGCAAAGGCGTGGTCGCCCCTGAGCTTATGTTCAGTAACCCCAAGTCGGCCGATCTGAGGGACCTGGAGGCGGTGTGGTGAGTAAGCAGACTTTTGATGTAGATTGGGGCAAGCCCGTTAAGGGCTTTGTAAACATAAATAAAGCCGACCCAGGTAATTAATGAGCCTCTGTCTTTCCTACCATGATACATCGATATTGTAACTCATTAGTTTGATTAATTGTGATAAATGCTTCCAAAAAGGATGAAACAAAAAGCACAATGAAATTTATACAGTAGCATGAGTCAACAGGATTATCTTGCTGCAGGCTAGATATTCTAATAACTCAATAAAAATTAATATTGTATTACTTTTTAAAATTTGGCACAGGTTTTATTGTGATTCATTTGCATACTGTAAGATTCATTTGACGTAATCAAATACTTTCCAACATTTCTCGTTAAGCCTTCAACTGTAGGTTCAGAAACAAGAGAGTTGAAAGAGGAGCAATGCAGAGATTTAACACCTGAGGTTACTTTGAGATCTGCAGCCATTGAGAAGGTTGACATTCACTGCACAAGTCCAACAGGCTCCATCATTGTTGTACCATTCTACGACTGTAAGTTGGACACTGATGCTACAATGTAATATTTAGTTTAGTTTAGTTTTGAGATACAGAGCAGAAACAAGCCCCTCGGCCCACCGAGTCCCACTAACCAGCGATCCCCGCACATTCACACTACACACACTCGGGACAATGGTTACATTTATACCAAGCCAATTAACCTACAAACCTGTATGACTTTGGAGTGTGGGTGGAAACCGAAGATCTCGAGGAAAACCGTACAGACACGCACCCCTAGACAGGATTGAACCCGGGTCTCTGACGCTGTAAGGCAGTAGCTCTACCACTATGCCACCGTGCCACCCACAAAGATTAAGAACAAAGAAATCCCCTGAAGAAAGAAATGATTGATACTAGTTAGTATACTCGATGATTACAGTGCTGAAAATTTCAAGCATCATTGAACATCAATAATTCAGAATGTTGTCTCTGAACCTTCATTTGCAATATTTGGTTGTTAATAATACATATTAATTGTGCTTGCCACAGCATATCGTAGACTGGAAATGGGGTTATAGATTTGGCTATGCTTGCTAAATTATAATTACCCTTCCTTCATTTTATGCTTCACATCATTACTGACATATTCTAGATGTTATTTTTCTCCAGGGCCTTTTAAATTGGAATGAAGCAATCTCCATGCTTTAATTAGCTCTTAAATAATGCTAAATAGAAATGGTTACACTGGCCAAAAACAACAGATTATTTAGATCACAAAATCTGAAAACGCATTTACACAGTAGAAATGTGATTCTCCCATTATTGGTCGTATCATAAGGGCTGATAAACTGAACACTGTGACAGGCCAGTGGTAAAGTATTCTGCAATGATTGGCTCAACTCCTCTCTCTCCGAATTACTTCCTGGATATTAGGAGTGCAAAAATGTTTTACTATTTGTCTTGTCTTGTCTTGGTATTGATGCAGATTCACAAAGCTTGATGCCATTCAATATAACACAATCCTCTGATAAGCCTTACATTTACTCAGGTAAAAATCCATCATTGCATTATGGACACAGTTTACGCTCCCAATCTAGTTGCATTACATCTATTTCCATACCTTGGCATCCATTAAAACACTTTCCCTTGCAACCGCAGGAAATGCCACACTTGTCGCTCTACCTCCCCCCTTGACTCCATTCAAAGACCCAAGCAGGCTTTCCAGGTGCGGCAGAGGTTCACCTGCACCTCCTCCAACCTCATCTATTCCATCCGCTGCTCTAGATGTCAGCTGCTCTACATCGGTGAGACCAAGCGTGGACTTGCAGAACACATCCGCTCAGTTCGCAATAATCAACCTTATCTCCCGGTGACTCAGCACTTCAACTCCCCCTCCCATTCTGAATCTGACCTTTCTATCATGGGCCTCCTCCACGGCCAGAGTGAGCACCACCGTACATTGGAGGAGCAGCACCTCATATTTCGCTTGGTCAGTTTGCACCCCAGCGGTATGAACATTGACTTCTCCTCACCCGCTGAGTTTCTCCAGCATTTTTGTCTACCATCCATTAAAACACTGTAGTTTCATGGGGAATACCATCTTGAACTTCTGTTGCAAGTTGCACACTACCCTAACTTTGATATGCATAGCCATTCCCTCATCATTGGGACAAAACCTTACCCAAGAACCTTCCTAACATCATTGTTCGAATATTTGCATTGCCTGAACATTAGCTGTTCAAAACGCCAATCACTCCCTTCCACGTAAATACCTTGTCAGCCACATTCCTAATATCAAGAATTAATGTCAAAGAATAGACTTTCAGGGAGCAAGTAACTGTATGTATTTATCAACCTGTTATAGTATGTAGCATAAGAACATGAAATGTAGGATCGGAAGTGAGCCATTTGCCCTCTCGTCTGCTCTGCCATTCAAGATCATGGCTAATCTTCAACGTCTACACAGTTTTCCTATCCTATATTTGTTTTGGTTAATATCTAGCAATCTTTTCATCTTTGTTTTTTTTTCAATGCAATCAATGACTGGCCATTCACCACAATCCAAGCTGAAGAACTGTTAAGGTTTACCATCTTCTGAGGGCAGAACTTTCTTCTCATCTCAACGCTAAATGTGAACAATAACTTCAAGACATCAGCCATGGGAATCGGCCCCTCCATGTCTTCTCTGTTGAAACTTCTATGTAATTGTGCATATTAAAAGTAGTCACCATGGAATAGAGGCTGTGCCTCTATTTACGTTCCTGTCATATGACAGACCTGCCACACCAGGAATCACTGTGGTGAATCTTCATTACATTTATTAATGCAAGCATATTCTTAGAATATAGAACATAGCAAATGCCCATGTGATGCCCATGTGATGCCCATGTGATGCCAAGTTGAACTGTTCTCCTCTGCCTGTACATGATCCATATCGCTCAATTCCCTGCATACCCATGTGCCTATCTAAATCTTAAAGCAGTGATTCAAATTGGAGGAACAGCACCTCATATTTCGCTTAGGTAGCTTACACCCCAGCGGTACGAACATTGACTTCTCTAACTTCAAATAACCCTTGATTTCCATCTCTCCGCATCCCCTTCCCCTTCCCAGTTCTCCCACCAGTCGTACCGTCTCCAACTACATTCTATCTCTTTCCCGCCCACTCCCCTGACATTAGTCTGAAGAAAGATCTCGACCCGAAACGTCACCTATTTTTTCTCTCCAGAGATGCTGCCTGTCCCACTGATGTACTCCAGCATTTTGTGTCTGCCTATCAAAAACCGGCATGTTAAATCTGTTCAGAGTACATATGCCAACACTTCAGTATAGGGCAACTATGTCTAATGGTGCATTTCAAGGGTAAACATGAGAAATTATAATTTAAACTAATGCAAACTTGATGGATGACAAACAAATTAAAGGCAAACACGGGGAAGAGGCACTTTGAAACAAAATGCAAGAATAAAGAGTTCACCAAAAGGATCTTGACCCGAAACGTCACCTATTCCTTTCTGCAGAGATGCAGTCTGACCTGCTGAGTTACTCCAGCTTTTTGTGTCTATCACCAGGATAAAGATCGTTTAAATAGTCATAAGTTGAGTAGAAGAGCACCGGGAAACTGATATGCTGGCCATACATATATGTTGTGCTGCTGCAAGTAAGAATTTCATTGTTCCATTTCAGGACAATAAAACGATCTTGACTCTTGTCTCTTGATGAAAGGTTTGGTAAAGTTTTAAAATTCTTTCAGTATTGCTATCATAACAGATCAGCTAAAGAAGATCCAAACTGGCTAGAAAGATGCAACAAGTGAAATGATGGTCACAATAAGCACATAAACAGTGCGCCCCCTCTGAATATAGAAGTACCTGGACAGAAAATGTATCTAGCCAACAGCCTAGACAAGCTGCAAAAATGTACAACAAGCCCTGGGTCCTATAGGTAGAAGTTAGAGTACAAAGGGAGAACATGGAGGAAGCTTGAGAGGAACTCACAATCATTGACTTCTTCATGCATCGGAAAAATATCTACGCATTTGGTACCAAAAACAGAAAGACATTTACTTAGGAGTAAATCATCCATTATCTATTTGCCAACAGTGTAAGGCGGATACCATAAGGAATGTGTAAAAATAAAATGGTAAGATTAAACGAGAACTTACCAGTTTGAAGTTTGATCTTTATTTTATTAGGAGTTACGATGAGCAATTACGTGAAGAAGGCCATCACCACGCATGCACGTCAATCTTCAAAGCAGTGGTGTGAAATCACAGAGAAGTGTTGTTGAACTAAAATAGTAAGATTTGAGTTGACTAGAACTTGCAGAAAGATCTTTATGTTACGAGGGTAGGGAGCGGAGGGCACGTAATCGCTCATCGTAACTCCTCATAAAATAAAGATCAAACTTCAAACTGGTAAGTTCTCATTTAATCTTACTATTTCACTTCGGAGTCACGTGAGTGACTACGTGAAGATTTTGAAGCTCTGTGATTTCATGCCGAGGAACAAGTCCACGCGTCACAACTGCATCAATTGACCATGACAAGTGAGAAAAATGAATGTATTCAAACATGACATAGTTAAACAATACTGATGCTTTAATAACAAAATAAATAGTAAGATTAAATGAGAACTTACCAGTTTGAAGTTTGATCTTGATTTCATGAGGAGTTACGTTTGTGATTATGTGAAGAAGACCCGCCAGGCTGCATGCGCACCAATTTTCAAAGCAATGGTGTGAAATCACAAATAATAACACCGAAGTGACATAGTAAGATGCGTGACTCGAGAACTACCAGATGATCCTTTATGAGAGAGGGTTGGGCGTGGTGGGCACGTAATCTCCAACGTAACTCCTCATAAAATCATGATCAAATTCAAACTGGTAACTTCTCGTTTAATCTTACTTTTTTACTTCCCGAGTCACATGTGAGTGATTCCGTGAAGTGTTCAAAGCTTTGTGATTTCATGCCGCAGATTACAAATCTCGGCATCCCACTGCATTGATTGACTCGAGTGAGAAATTAATGCATTAGTAGTAACATTGCATTTAATGCAGTAATAAAGTTTATTTAAAAAATATAAACAAACAACAGTACCCCTCTATCCCAGGGCACTTTAAACAGAACTTAAAATAGCATTGGCAAACAGCCCTGGATTGGCAATCGGCTGATGATAGAAATTCTGAAACATCAGCTCATTTGCCCATCCGGCGGCCACCAAAATATGGTCGATGAGCACATCCCTCGCCTTGGCCGCCGACGTAGCTGCTGCCCTAGTGGAATGAGATGTAAACACACTATCTAAATGATACGCTGACGTTCATACTGACCTGGTGGAATGAAATATACAATTGTCAGTGTTAATACCTGTATAACCCAGAACCTGCTGCAGCCACCTTGAAATAGTCTGAACCGACCTTCCTTTGTGTAGTTGTTTGTTGACTAATAAATATACTTCTTAGGATTCTGGTGGCCTTGATAACATAGACATGAGACCGTGGGGTATCCGAAAATGATCTTATAATAATGTCACCCCTAGTCTACTCTGCTTGTGTAGACCAGAATGTAAAATGTAATAGCACCTGCAGCCAATTCCATCCTATCTAGCCGCAGCGTTTGGAATGTTTGCCGTTGTTGTGCTGATATAAGTGTCATAACTAAGGATGTAGTTTGGTGAAGTAACGTTCACACATTTTCAATAACCAACAGCATAATCTTGTAGTGGGAGAACTTGTGTCAAGATCTATTAACAACTCGATATCCGGGTTGAACCCAACAGCGTAGTTCCCTTATTTTGCAGCTGCAGTGTCTCTATAACTGAATTATTGTCAAATACAAATTAAAATGAACGGGAAAATGTCAGTAATCTGTACCGTATTAAATGTAACATTAACATTTAACAAAAACACTTCTGATCCCCTCAATAGGAATGTACTGCTTTTTGGGTGCTATCCCTGCATACCGCAGTGAGCACCTTCATGGCGTGATGTGACAACATGAGGCATGTCAATCCATTCAAAATGTGTAAGTCAATAATTGATGAAGCAGGCAACATGGACGCTTAGCCAGTCCGACAGTACGAACCCAATTGAGGTCTTGCTGACTGTTTTAAGATCCGGCTATTGATGCAAAAATGAGGAAGACATAAAAGACCATTCCTCCTATTGAAGCGAGAATGTATTTCTCCGCACTGTTGTGCCACATATTTTTGCAATCAGTGAATAAACATGCACCAACATTATTATTACAGGATACTTTTACTTGATTACCATGTGACTAACATATGTCACCATCGTAGAGCAGCAACTTAAATTTGAGTATGTAGAATATGTATATTCGCTCAATAGCCCCTTACCCATGGGGTGCATCTAGTGTATATATTTAGTTGATACCAACAATTAAAGAATTGGTAACTCATGCAATCTCCAATACCTCCAAGTTGGTGATGGTATTCGGAACTTCTCATCTTAGAGTCCTAACATCAGTTTGTAACACCCGAATTCGACCGACCACACTACTGTAGCGAGTTTCAAGTTCAATGAGTTATTGTCATGCTCAGCAATGCTGAATACAGTTACTTCATCGTTGTGACTGAGGCAGCTTCAGCTGACAATAGCATAAGGTTGTTAACAATGGTCTAATTGCTACTTACACAATATCAGTTCCTTGATTTGCTCGGCTGGAACACAGCTGCTATATTGCCAATTACTCTTGATGAAAATAAAACTCAGTTTTATAACAGATTGCTATAACTCCAATCTCTTGCCACAAGGCGGAGTCAAGGCTAATAATAATTAAAGGTGAATCGCAATGACCAACAAACAGTTTATCCCATACCCCAAAGCTTTACTGTTATAGTACAGTTATATTGTCTTTGATAACCTCTGTAATGGGATTTGCATAGCATGGATTTCTGACCCTAATGAATCTGTTCTTAGTCAGTAAAAATAAGTTTTCATAGTCGGAAAGTTCATATGCCTGACACTCTCGATTCTTTATAATAACATGCCACTCCTGCCTTATTCCATGAGTAGTTTGCATGAGAACTTTTGCCCAATTTCGAACCTTAATTTAAAAAAAAATAACCCTGGTCATAATCCAGACTTGCTTGGAATGCTCCGACAGTGTCTCAACCAAATATTTTTACCCTTTGTGTGTTGTACAAAACAAATGTAAATATTACAATTTGCGAACGGTGCACTACCCATATTTTGGAAGTGCTAGACCCATTTTGTTGAGTAGGATTGGTAAGGTGAATGAAATATCTGAGCTATCATGCTGCCCCCAGCTCCAGTGAACCGCTTACTGCCGATGAGCGCCTGGGGTGCATTCTGAAACGATGACTTTTGCCCGCCATTGGCCTAATTGAGTCATCTGCCAATCTTTCTTCCCCTGCTAAATAGGCCTACCTGAATAACAGATTCAGCGGCTGGCTCTCACATCCCCCTGTTGGCGCTGTTCACTGCCAGCACATATTTGCTTAAGTATGTTCTATTGACTTCTTTAGAGCCTGGAATCAGTTATATCTTTACCTTTTGCTCTTCCCTCCTCAGAGAGGGTGATTCATAGGCAACAGGCACTGCCGCAGGCCGCAGGATACCAATACTGATATAAACCCATTGGCCTTAACCCAAATAGAATATTCTGCTGGGATGGCAACTTTGTTGTCAGTAAAAAGGTACCTCTGACACGTGCCCTTCATCCCTTGGGGTATGCCCTGAGACTCAGTGTCAGCAGGATACTGACCAGTCTTGGTCTCTGCATCCAAGAGGGGGACCTCTGTAGCACTGTATGCAACAGTTGCTGTATTTGGGATAGTCGTTGCAAATGCACTATCCGGCCCTGGTGAGGAATTCATCCCCGACTCCATGGGCCTTGCTATCCAGCCCCGGTGGAGAATCATCTCCCGACTCCGTGGGCATAGCAGATTATGTGTGAACTTGAGCAACCCTGTCCCAGGCTTTGTTGGTGCCGCCTTTCGTAAAGGCCGGCGCTTTTTGACATGAAACAGCCCTGTACCAGGTGCTGCTAGCACGGCTCTCTCGTAGGCCGGTAATGTCACAAATGAAACAGCCCTGTATCAGACGCTGCTGGCACGGCCCTCCCGTAGGCCGGCACTTTCATACATGAAGCAGCCCTGTCAGGCGCTGCTGGTGTGGCCTGTCCCATTGAACTCTCGTGAACCTGGTGTCTGCCACCATGTTATATCTACTTGGTAAGTAGATAGCTGAAACCCAGATGTTTCTCACAATACAAGTTCAAGTTCAAGTCAAGTGAGTTTATTGTCGTGTGCTCCCTGATAGGACAATGAAATTCTTGCTTTTGCTTCAGCACAACAGAACATAGTAGGCATTGACTACAAAAACAGATCAGTGTGTCCATATACCATTATATTAAATATATACACACATGAATAAATAAACTGATGAAGTGCAAATAACAGATAATGGGTTATTAATGTTCAGAGTTTTGTCAGAGCCAGGTTTAATAGCCTGATGGCTGTGGGGAAGTAGCTATTCCTGAACCTGGTCGTTGCAGTCTTCAGGCTCCTGTACCTTCTACCTGAAGGTAGCAGGGAGATAAGTGTGTGGCCAGGATGGTGTGGGTCTTTGATGATACTGCCAGCCTTTTTGAGGCAGCAACTGCGGTAAATCCCCTCGATGGAAGGAAGGTCAGAGCCGATGATGAACTGGGCAGTGCTTACTACTTTTTGTAGTCTTTTTCTCTCCAGGGCGCTCAAGTTGCCGAACCAAGCCACGGTGCAACCGGTCAGCAAGTTCTCTACTGTGCACCTGTAGAAGTTAGAGAGAGTCCTCCTTGACAAACCGACTCTCTGTAATCTTCTCAGGAAGTAAAGGCGCTGATGAGCTTTCTTGATAATTGCATCAGTGTTCTTGGACCAGGAAAGATCTTCAGAGATGTGCACGCTCAGGAATTTGAAGCACTTGACCCTTTCAACCATTGACCCGTTGATATAAAAAGGGACTGTGGGTCCCCATCCTATTCCTTCCAAAGTCCACAATCAATTCCTTGGTTTTGCTGGTGTTGAGGGCCAGGTTATTGTGCTGGCACAATATGGACAGTTGCTCGATCTCTCTTCTGTACTCCGACTCATCCCCATCAGTGATACGTCCCATGACAGTGGTGTCGTCAGCGAACTTGATGATGGAGTTCGCACTATGACCGGCGACGCAGTCATGAGTATAGAGAGAGTACAGCAGGAGGCTGAGCACGCAGCCTAGAGGTGCTCCCGTGCTGATTGTTATTGAGTCTGACACATTTCCACCAATACGAACAGACTGTGGTCTGTGAGGATCCAATTGCAGAGGGATGCGCAGAAATCCAGTTCTGTGAGTTTGGTAACCAGCTTGGAGAGAATGATAGTATTAAATGCAGAGCTGTAATCGATGAATAACAGCCTGACATATGCGTTTTTGTTGTCCAAGTGGTCCAGAGCAGAGTGGAGAGCCAACGAGATCGCATCCACCGTTGATCTGTTGTGGCGGTAAGTGAACTGCAATTGGTCCAGGTTTTTGTCAAGGTAGGAGTTGATTTGCACCATGATCAACCTCTTGAAGCACAGGCATAGTGCCACAGGTCAATTGTCATTGAGGCACGTCACCTTGCTCTTCTTGGGCACTGGTATAATTGATACACCAGTGCCAGATGAGATTAGACAATTTATCACAGGATACAGACTTACTTCCACCCATGTGATTAATGTACGCTACTGCTGTAGTGCTGTCAATCTGAAGTTGGACATGCACATGATGCACGTTGGTACAAAAAGCCATTAAAACATAGAGTGCTCCCAACAACTCTAAGTAGTTTATACCGTCTGACTGAAACATCAATGATTCCTGCAGATCCCATCTGCCACCGCAACTCGAGATGATATTGGTAGCACCCCAACCAAGTGCACTGGCATCAGTCTGCAGGATAACTGATGGTGTATCGACTAAAATAGTACTAGAACAAGACTGAATATTGGTAACCCACCATTGTAACTCAGCCAGGGCTTCAGCTGGCGATTGCATGGGTCTATCGAAGTTTTGGTAGTGCAAAGGCCCGAAATGAGCAGCTGGAAAAGCAGCCACTAATTTTCCAATTATACTAGCCACATGTCTAATAAAAGGTTGATTATCAACAATGAGTTTCCTGCAGGCTTCAATTAACTCTAATTGCTTGCCCCGAGACAGAGTCACTGACATGTGCACTGAGTTAATGGTAAATCCCAAATAGTCAATTATCATAGATGGCACCAATTTAGACTTAACTGGATGGATTAAGAACTCCAGTTTCTTAAAAACAAGTTTTGTAACTGACACAGATAATTCAGCGAATTCCAAAGTCCTCCCAATGACTAAGATGTCGTCCAAATATGCCATGACTATATGATTCTGTGCCCTGAGTAGTGCCAGGACAGGTTTTAGCAATTTAGTGAATAGTCTGGGGGCTGAGGTTAATCCATTAGGCAATGCTTTAAACCGCCACAACTGCTCCATCCAGTTAAACTTCAGAAATCTCCTGTGATCTTCATGAATGGCCACTGAATAGTAAGCATCTTTGAGGTCAATGCTCGCCATGTAGCATCCCTTGGAAAGCAGTTGTTTGGCAGTGACAAAGGTTTCAATTTAGAAGTGTTTATATTGCACAAAGGTGTTAAGCTCTGTAAAATCGTGGATAATTCGACATCCTCCATCCTTCTTTTGCGTATTAAATATGTTGGACATAAACTGGTGAGGCTCACGACTCGACCTCTCAATTACCCCTTTCTTGAACAAAGACTCTAATTCTCCTTGTGCACTCATACACTCCTGTTGTGAAAACACAAAAGTGCGGCTAGGTGCATGCTGAGTGGGTGGAGGCGAGTCAGAAATGAACTCAATTTGGAAACCTTGTATACTGTGCAGTATAAACAGGTCAGATGTTATCCAATGCCATTCATGTAAAAAAAGTGCAATCTCCCCCCAACTTGTAATTAAACCATCGCAGGCTCACTTACCTTAGTGGTTACCGGTGGTATGGTCTCTGCTTCTGCCCCCGAGGTCTGGGGGTAGGGCTGTTGGAGGAAGCCATCTCCGCATCTTGAACATGGCCTGGCTTGGGCCCTGCCCTAAAAAAGGCTTCTGTACCTGTTGCTCGGAACCAAGTCCACCATATCCAGTGAACCGTACTGTCACCGGAAAGATGATACCTTGGGAGGTGCCTTCATAAGGCCAACGGTTTTAGCCTCCTCATCCAGCTCTTTTACCTGTTTAGACAGGTCTTCTCCGAACAGGAGGTTTGGGGGTTGGACATTCCCCGGCTTGCACAGCCCAGCAAATTTTGGGTTTAGAGCAGGACGGATGGCATTCTTCCTGAGGCAATTGATGTCAAAATGTGCATTGCACATTAATGCCATCATGTCCTGCTGGGTATCAGAGAGAGGCGCCCCATCCACTGACCTGGCAAAGGCCGTGATGCCTGAGGCAAGTAGCCTGAGGATTTTTTGAATTTTTACCTCTTGGGCTCTGACGCCTCCTCCAATGTGTCCCCAGATAGATTGGTTTACAACCAGGACGCTAAGTGAGGCACGGTTCCGTGGAGTATTATATTTGGCAGTAGTCTCCTCCATAGTTTGGTCTTGGAGTTGATGGGAGGCCAGATAATTTATGCTCATGACGAGCTCTTCTTCCATTGGCTCCCCTGTTAGGGCAGGGATGGCAAATCTGGATGCCATAGGGGGTATGTTTGCCCCTCATGCCATGAAGCATGCTGCCCAACTGAGCCTCCGTACTCTGGGTCAGTATAACACTGGCCTCGTACGCTCCCCTCATCAGAGAGGGAGATATTCTGCAGCCCTGACACAGGTACTGCTGCCTCGGGTTCTCTGTATTCCCCAGGCTCCGATAGCTCCCTCCTTTGGAGCATAGATCTCTGGAGTAACCTCTCCACTAGGTTCTCCATGTGGGCCAGCCTGCCAATAACGCTGCCCATAGAAGGAGGGGAAATTTCCACCTCCTGGCCTGACTCATCTGAGTCCAAGGCCCTCACAGACTTTCTGGTGGCTTTCCTCCCCCGTGGTGTAGCCAAGGTGCTTTCTGGCAGCACCAAGTCTGTAGCCGCTGGCTGCTCTGCCAGCGACCCTGAAGGCGAATTCGGCGGTCGCCTGCTGCCTGCAGGCCGTGGTCTTCCGCAGCCAATTTCGTCGCGGTCCGCCTCTTTACCTTGGACATGTTCTCCCGAAGTCCGATGCTGAAAGGTAAGCAAAAAACCCCGAACTGGGAGTAACGACCTCAGCTAAGTTATGAACACTTACCTGAGCGTTTAAAACTTACCGCTGGAAGCAGCAACGCGCCCGCCAGTCAGTCATTGCGCAATGCGTGAGACGTAATGATGCTTATGCATGGTGACGGCCTTCTTCACGTAGTCACTCACGTGACTCCGAAGTAAAATTTAAGATATCTGTGGCGAACATGACTGGATTTTTCAATCATTCCATACAAATTCAGAAACAACATACCACAGAAAATCTGGATTTTCGGATCCTTCATTAACCATGTTGTGATTCATCATTTGATTTTCCTCCCCCGAACAAACTTCAAATAAGAAGACAGACCAAACACAGATATTTTCTCTGAGGACAACTTTACAAGTGCTTATTAACTAGATTTATAGCATCTATTTCAAAAATGAAAAAGCCGACAATGCCTGATCTCTCTTCGCCAAGAATTCCTTCTGTACTGAATCTGTCTCATTAGATATAGAATAATTATAGGGCAAAACATCTGGGGACCCTCCAAACAAGTGTAGACATCAAATGCCAAAATATGATTGTTGCAAACCTTAATTAAGATATGTTTACTTTCTACCAGCAGCAAGTTAGTGACATGTCCCACATGCACTACTTAACATTAATGCATGAATGTTCGTTAAGCGGAATAGACATTATTGACATTTTCATGTATTTTTAGCAAATGTTAAATCTTTCCTTTTAAGTCCAACAAGCAATTCACTCTTTGAAAGATAAACCCAATTTTCTACAGTGTTTCTCAAACTCTGCCTCCTCCAATTTAACTTCTAATTGCTCTCTGAAGCTGTTTATAATTGATATTTTAGCACAATTCCCGAACGCCAATCATGAGGGAGTGCAGCGTAGGTTCACCAGGTAATTCCTGGGATGGCGGGAGTGACATATGATGAAAGAATGGAATGACTGGGCTTGTATTCACTGGAATTTAGAAGGATGAGAGGGGATCTTATAGAAACATATAAAATTATTAAAGGATTGGGCAGGATAGATACAGGAAACATGTTCCCGATGTTGGGAGAGTCCCAACATAGAACCAGGGAAAACTGGCATCGTAAGAAAGTGATTATAGACAAACCGTCCACAGTTTACAGAAACAGAATCAAGGGTACAATGTTTAGTGCAAGATAAAGTGCAGTAAAGCCTGATTAAAGATAGTTCAAAGGACAATTTGAAGTTTGTGTATCTAGAAAGCCATTCCTCAACACTGCTACAACTAACATATGTTGGGTGTTTTTTGCTTTGTGCTCAGTACCCCTCAGCCACTGATATTTGACGTTTAAATGAGTTCTTCTATGAACCCATTATAAATATGTAATTAAGCAAATGTTACCTGCCTAAAGGGGCTGTCCCACTTGGGCGACCTACTCCGCGGGTTCTGGCGAGTTTGCCCTTGACTCATACTCGCAGCATGGTTGACACGAGGTCCTAGGAGGTCTACGTAACTCTCCTTCATGCTCGAGAGTGGTCTCCGCGTACTCGAGGCCTCAGCTAGGTCGCAGCGTATTTTTCAACATGTTGAAAAATGCCCGTGAGTAAAAAAGAGTCGCCATGGAAAAAATCGATACTATTTTTTACTCGTAGGTTTAGTCGTAGTAGGTCGTAGTAGGTTGGTATGTTAGTCGTATGTAATCGAGGGTAGTCGAAGGTAGTCGAAGGTAGTCGAAGGTAGTCGTAGATAGTCTTCATCATAGTCGAAGAGAAGTCGAAGGGAGGTCATCTTTACTCTCCAGTATTCAGTGTCCAATATTCCCGAAGATAGTCGTAGCTAGTCGAAGCTAGTCTTCAACATAGTCGAAGGAGGTCTTGTACATGACATTTTTTCCAACTCTCCTAAATTCTTCTAAATTACACTCAAAATGTGAGTTAAATATATATAGCTATAGAAACTGTAATTATTTTTTTATTGTTGTCTTTGTGTTTAAAAAGTATAAACTTTCACTCTACCGATGAGAGAGGTGAGGAGCGTCATTGGTCTGGTGAAAGTTGCAACGGCCTTGTCACGTTTCATCCCAAGCAGCAGCATAGCAGAGAATTATCGGATTCCCTGGGAGATACCCAGAGACAGACATCGAGTGATGCTGAAAGACCATCCATTCAGTGAAAGACACATTTTGGTCTGCCAGAAACTTGCTCTTCCAGCACAGAGATGTCCGTAAGCGAATGTTGCCGACTGGCACATTCCAACTGCAGGAGCACATGTTGAAATACACACTAATCTCGGAGCAGTCAAATAAAGGCTTTATTAAAGGAACAACAACAGTCGAGAAATTAGTGGCAATTGTATAAAGAG